>BGPR01028291.1:0-20067 GCA_013235015.1 Araneus ventricosus | reverse complement strand
ACGAAATCAAAGTGCAGGAATTTCTGCAAAATGTTATGAATAAAATTTAAATGAAAATGCACCACGATATTTTTTTTTTTCCCATTAGTATTATTTTGTATTCCGAAAATTATCATTTGCTGTTTTGAACATTAAAGCTTACTTTCATGTTTTAAAAGAAATTATGTTTCCACCTGGTGGTGTTTTGAAGAACAAAATAAAAATATCATCCGTAAATCCGTCTATTATGAAAGTAAAAGCAGATTTTGATTAAACAAATCCGTTTGTTGCAGAAAGTAAATCAATTGTTTTAAGAAAAAGCATCTGTCGTGATTTCAAGCTTTAAAAATTTCTTTTAGGAGTGCTGAAACTCTTTTCACGGTCTTAATTTGACTGATTCGAGCATGGATTTTCTTTCGGTCGCCTTGGCGGTCGCCAAAAGGCGAAGGAGGGAATAAGGAAGTGGATGAAGGAAGTCTCAAAGTTATCCTGTTCCCAGCTTTTGCGTGAAGAGGATGTCCGCTCTTTAGAAAGAGAAGGAAATGGGGTTTCGTTTCACAACTATCATCTTGACCCAACAGTTGACGTCACTTCTTTGCCTTTTTTACACCCTTCAATGGAATTCCGTTTTTAACTTTTTATTTTCGTCGTGTTAGAGACGATTAATAGCAATTAAAAATACATCTTTATAAAAAAAGGCCCCATAGACAGCCATGAAGCGATTACTTTTAGAAGAAACTGGCCTGGACTTTCACTGACTTGGGTATTAATTTTTACAATTCTAAGATTTATTAATTTTTTACGACATTTTTAGTTTGTCTAAAATATTAATAAAATTAATTTATTGTAGCTCAATATAATTTTTTTTCAAAAAAATTCATTTTGATTGAGAATCCTTTGTTCCTTGAAGAATGTTATTTATATTTTTTCGATGAAAATTTCTATTTCAGTTTCTTGAGTTTTTTACTGAATTTCTGTATTTTAAATTTGAATTTTTTGAAATATTTAATACTATATATAATAGTAATTTCATTTCAAGTATTTTTTTCAGGGTTCGTCACATAAATCTTTCGCTTTTTTTTATTATTATTATTTTCCTTCCTGTGATTTTGCTTACGTTTCTATAGGATCCAAAACACAAAATAGAATGCCTAAAGAGTTTCTTAAAAAGCACGTTATTGTTTCAATTTTTTTTTAATTCTGAAAAAAATATCGAATGGAACATACTTTGGATGAAAACCAATATTTTAGTATGAAACGCAACAGTAAAAGGAATTTGTTTTTTCTACTATTTCATCTTTCAGTCACCAGCACAACTGTCCTCTATGAACAAAAATTTTAGCAATGAACATTTTTAACTAGGAACTACAAGATAAAATTTTGATTTTAAACACACGTTCATCGTTCCGAAGTTCACGTTCATCGGAACCATGAATCGAAAAGAGATTCACTGACTAGAACAATTTTTCAAGATACGATTCACGGTTCCAAGAATTTACGAATTAAACTATTTTTTTTTAAATTTTTTTTAGAAACATAAAAAAAAAAATCGAAAAATCAAAATCGTTTCTAGAATTAAATCTTTAGTGCCAGACGAATCCAGCAGCGAAATTTAACGAGATTACCTCGTTTGAAAGAAACAAAATCTCAATAAACTTAGGTACAACAATTCAATATACAAATAAAATGAATATCAATAAAAAACAATAAATTATACTTTTGACAATCACACGCATGACTAGTAGTACAAAACAATGGGGAAAAAAACCGTACGAAAAAAAATGACTAATTACAATTTTTGGATTTTGGAATGACTACAGAATAAAATTACAATGAAAAATTATATTGATAAAAAATTAAAGAATAATTTAACTTTTTAAATAAAATTTCAATGAAAATTATTTAATTTAAAAAAAATTAGAATAGATATAAAACGTTTAACATTCCGCAGAGAATCTATAACCAATCAGAGATGCTTCCTGACTGCGTGAACATTTCTGATTGGCCGAACGACTGAATAGCTGATGTTTTCAGAAATTATTTATCAAATTATTTTTTAAATTTGAAATTTCAGCTTTCTTTCTTATCGTAAAAAATAATGAAAACGAATATAATAATTTCCTAAAAATTTGAAACAGATGTTTCAAACTGTTCCATTCGGAAAAAAAATCTAAGCTGGACGGGGTCTGGACTTGCGCAAGTTCTGAAATCTGATTATCAGTAAATGTTCTAAAATTGTGCAAAAGGAAAGAAAAACATTACAACCTACCTAAAGAAAAAACTTTTACAGTGATAATTTAAAAACAGAAGAAATTTCCCTTTTTCGCGGGAAAAAAAACCGCTTTCTTATTTTTGTTCCCACCCAAATGAGTCAGATTCGATCCTCCAGTCAGAAGAGATCTGCAAAAAATGTGACATTTTCCATGCAATGTCCCTCGAAAAAGGGTAAAGATGCTTTAGACACATAATAACTATTCAAATAAAAGAGTAAATATATATAATATATATATAAATGGAGATGAAGTTGCTTAAACGAGTTCCATCTTGTGGTCTCCATGAAATATAAAGCACTGACTAGATCACTCATCAGATTCAAGTGATCACAGAGTTCCTCTTGAGTTCGTTATTTGAAGAAAGTGCAGCGATTCACAAGCAAAAAAGCACTGGATGTCTTCCCTCCAGTTGAAAATGGAAGAGGAATTTTGGGGTTTATCCCCACCTTTATCCCCAGAAGAGAAACCGCATCTATGCTTTCAACAGCGACATCATGGTATTTTTCAACAGCGCATTAAACCCGCTCAAGACCAATTAGAATCTTGCAGAAAATTCATCAATGATCTTGTGATATTTTCCGAGAAGATCTTGGAATCAAACCTGTTCCGTTTTCAACTGGGGCGGAAGAAAAGTGGACTCAAAGAGTTCTCCCGTTTTGTTCTCAGGGCAACCACGATTGTGTTACGTCCTTATATACAGTTTATTTCTGAGAAGAAGCCTGCCACTGAATGTGTTCTAAGAGTTAAAACGGGCATCTGGCAGAACGATACCTCCTTTGTTCTTGGGTTGATCGGCGGTTGGGTTCGATAAATCTTTGAAAACTTAAGCGTTCACCAAAGGATATGCCCGAGAGGAAGAATGCCGACAGGTGGTTGTGTCCATCACAGAAGCACGACCGTTTCGGCGGGAGAATTGAAGGCACGTCGTTCATAGGTTCCACCACCGTCACTCCAGCGTGTCCAGAAAGTTGGGGGACTTGAAGTAGTCGGGCACAGAGTCGTCCATTCGGGCGATGATCTTGTAGATGGATTTTTTCCAGGACTGCTCGGAGTCCTTACCCGCCACCAGGGCTTTGTAGAACTCGCGAAGGGTCTGTTCCACGACGTACCGGAACTGCTCAGGAGACTATAAAAAAGAGCAAGGAACTTTAAGCAACCTGTAGGATTCAATACATCATGATAACCATAAAGAACCATTAAATCAGACCATATGCCCACGTTTTGTTTATGGGTATTTTTAGAGTGACTAGATGCCCTAGATGAACCATGTTTGAATTTTAAACATTGTGTCCCGAATTGTAAAAACATACCGAATTTATCCCCAATTTTAATTTGAATGTCCCAAATAATGTCGTTTTTCACTTTTAAATAAATAATTTAACCCTTAAGTGCATTATTTTTTATTGTGTTTCTAAGGTTATGTTCTGATTCCCTATGCTATTTCTCGCCAAATTAAGTAAAAACCGGCACTAAAACCATCTATTTGAGGGAAAGGTGCAATTATCCTTCTGAAAAAAATGTATCAGAAAAAAAAATAGATTAGCTAATGGAAATTTCACAAGATGCCACCTGAAAACAATTTTTTTGCATGTTGCAGATATGCTACACGATGCATTTAAGGGTTAAGATTAATTTCATTTATTTTTTTTATTAGCTTCTGAAGGATTCTCCTTCTTAATTTTCAGTATGCGTAGAATATAATCGCAATTTCGAATCGTAATTAATTTGAATAAAGTTATATTTCATCATTATTGTCAATTACAAAGGGACTAGGTGTCCCAGCATGACTGAGACAACTCCAGCTTTCGACTTATTGACCCCTTTTGACTATCTCCTCCACTTAATCCCTAGACGTCTTGAATTGAAATTCAGGAAATCTGGTACCGTTATGTATAAAACCTTATCTTTTAAAATAACCGACATCCTTTATAATGTGATTTTTGTTCTTTAACATTGATTCAAATTCATGAGACCAGGCAATTGAGCATACTTATCGCTGCAAAATTGATCCACGAGTACTTCCCCAAGTTCTCCTAAATTTTAACTTTCTGTTTTGAGAACATGTTGCCGTATTGATGCAATGAAGAATCCATGGAACACTTAAATGCGATTAATGAGTAATTCCTTAGATTTAAGGATTCTAAATGATTTTTGTATGGAATACTATTGTGTATGGAAGACTTAATTTTGGCTAACAATAAATAAATTCATACACAAATGCACGAGTACTTCTCCAAGTTCTCCTAAGTTTTAACTTTCTGTTTCGGGAACATGTTGCCGTATTGATGCAGCGAAGAATCCATGGAACACTTAAATGCGATTAATGAGTAATTCCTTAGATTTAAGGATTCTAAATGATTTTTGTATGGAATGCTATTGTGTATGGAAGACTTAATTTTGGCTAACAATAAATAAATTCATACACAAATGCACGAGTACTTCTCCAAGTTCTCCTAAGTTTTAACTTTCTGTTTTGGGAATATGTTGCCGTATTGATGCAGCGAAGAATCCATGGAACACTTAAATGCGATTAACGAGTAATTCCTTATATTTATGGATTCTAAGTAATCTTTGTATGGAATGCTATCGTGTATGGAAGACTTAATTTTGAATTATTAAGTTTAACAGTTCAATTGCCGTATTGATGTAATGAAGGATCCATGGAACACTTAAATACGATTAATAAGTAATTCCTTATATTTATGGATTCTAATTAATTTTTGTATGGAATGCTATCGTGTATGGAAGACTTAATTTTGGCTTATAAAGTTTAACAATATAATTGCCGTATTGATGCAACGAAGAAACCATGGAACACTTAAATACGATTAATAAGTAATTCCTTATATTTATGGATTCTAAGTGATTTTTGTATGGAATGCTATCGTGTATGGAAGACTTAATTTTGAATTATTAAGTTTAACAACACAATTACCGTATTGATGCAACGAAGAATCCATGGAACACTTAAATACGATTAATAAGTAATTCCTTATATTTATGGATTCTAAGTAATTTTTGTATGGAATGCTATCGTGTATGGAAGACTTAATTTTGGCTTATTAAGTTTAAAAATACAATAAATTCATACACAAATGCACGAGTACTTCCCCAAGTTCTCCTAAGTTTTAACTTTCTGTTTTGGGAACATGTTGCCGTATTGATGCAGCGAAGAATCCATGGAACACTTAAATGTGATTAATGAGTAATTCCTTAGATTTATGGATTGTAAGTAATTTTTGTGTGGAAAGCTATCGTGTATGGAAGACTTAATTTTGGCTTATTAAGTTTAACAATACAATTGCCGTATTGATGCAACGAAGGATCCATGGAACACTTAAATACGATTAGTGAGTAATTCCTTATATTTATGGATTCTAAGTGATTTTTGTATGGAAAGCTATCGTGTATGGAAGACTTAATTTTGGCTTATTAACTTTAACAATTCAATTGCCGTATTGATGCAACGAAGGATCCATGGAACACTTAAATACGATTAGTGAGTAATTCCTTAGATTTATGGATTGTAAGTAATTTTTGTATGGAAAGCTATCGTGTATGGAAGACTTAATTTTGGCTTATTAACTTTAACAATTCAATTGCCGTATTGATGCAACGAAGGATCCATGGAACACTTAAATACGATTAGTGAGTAATTCCTTAGATTTATGTATTCTAAGTAATTTTTGTATGGAATGCTATCATGTATGGAAGACTTAATTTTGGCTTATTGAGTTTAACAATACAATAAATTCATACACAAATGACGCATGGCATTTAAGGGGTTAAAAATCAAAATCACACTGACTACTTACCGGTATGTGGTTGTTTCTGTTGTAGTGTAGGTTGAGAACTCGCAGAAGCTCCGAGTCGGGGTTAACCTTCAGATCATCTGCAGATTTAACACCTTCCGTGATGGCCTGGCGAGCATATTTCTCCATCTGAATGTAGAAAAATTCCCTAAAAGAGAAGAAAATAAACGCTCATCAATAAACCCTTACGCTACCATCATAACAAAATCAATCAATTTAGAAATGAAATAAGCATCATACGCCAATCTACTGGCTTTGAAATTTTTCTTTCCACCAGCGATGACACTAAAAATTAACATAATTTGTTCCATAACTAATTTGGGCCATGGTAATCTGATGGCAAAGATTCGATTTGTGTGGTGTAGAAGTTTGGGGAAAGGATTTCTGGCTCAGTTGTTGACTACACATCAAAATGACCAAGTCCGTCCCAAAATAGTCCTCGTGTAGTTTGAAAATGGGACCTTTGACTACACTTCAAAATGACGAAGCCAGTCCCAAAATAGTCCTCGTGTAGTTTCAAAATGGGACCTTTGACTACACTTCAAAATGACGAAGCCCGTCCCAAAATAATCCTCGTGTAGTTTCAAAATGGGAAAATGGGACCTTGACTACACTTCCAAATGACGAAGCCAGTTCCACCCGTGTAGTTTCCAAATGGGGACCCTTTGACTACACTTCAAATGACGAAGCCTGTCCCAAAATAGTCCCTCGTGTAGTTTCAAGATGTAGGGACCTTGACTTACACTTCCAAAATGGCGAAGCAGTCCCAAAATAGTCCCTCGTGTAGTTTCAAAATGGACTCGACTACAACACTCAAAATGACGAAGCCCGTCCCAAAAATAACCTCGTGTAGTTTCAAATGGGACCTTTGACTACACTCAAATGCAGCTGTCCCAAAAATAGTCCCGTGTAGTTTCAAATGGGACCTTGACTACACTCAAAATGACGAAGCCCGTCCCAAAATAATCCTCGTGTAGTTTCAAAATGGGACCTTGACTACACTTCAAATGACGAAGCCGTTCCAAAATAATCCTCGTGTAGTTTCAAATGGGACCTTTGACTACACTTCAAATGACGAAGCTGTCCCAAAATAGTCCTCGTGTTTCCAAGATGGGACTTGTCTTCAAAATCGGTGACCTACTCATTCAAATGAAATGACGAAGCCCGTCCCAAAAATAGTCCCGTGTAAATCAAATGGGATCTTGACTTCTCCAAAATGACGACCAGTCCCAAAATAGTCCTCGAGTGTAGTTTCAAATGGACTTTGACTACACTTCAAAATGACTGGTCCTGTCCTCAAAATTGTCCTCTGTAGTAGTTTCAAAAATGGGACCTTTGACTACACTTCAAAATGACGAAGCCAGTCCCAAAATAGTCCTCGTGTAGTTTCAAAATGGGACCTTTGACTAACTTCAAAATGCGGTAGCCCTGTCCCAAAATAATCCTCGTGTAGTTTCAAAATGGGATCTTTGACTACATTTCAAAATGGCGGAGCCCGTCCCAAAATAGTCCTCGAGTAGTTTCAAAATGGGACTTTTGACTACACTTCAAAAAGATGAAGCCCGTCCCAAAATAGTCCTCGTGTATCTTCAAAATGGGACCTTTGACTACACTTCAAAAAGACGAAGCCAGTCCCAAAATAGTCCTCGTGTAGTTTCAAAATGGGACCTTTGACTAGACTTCAAAATGGCGAAGCCCGTCCCAAAATATCCTCGTGTAGTTTCAAAATGATCTGATCTACACACTTCAAAAAAGACGTAGCTCGTCCCAAAATAGTCCTCGTGTATTCAAAATGGGACCTTGACTGACACTTCAAAAGACGAAGCTCAGTCCCAAAATAGTCCTCGTGTAGTTTGAAATGGTATGACTACACTTCAAAATGTCGAAGCCAGTCCCAAAATAGTCCTCGAGTAGTTTCAAAACGGGACGTTGATCAAGTAAATCCATAACTACTTTTTACCTTCATTCATTTTCTATCGTTACAGATTATTTTTTATTGTGCAACTTATACAGGAAGTTACATACCATTAAACTAAAATAAGTCGGCTTATACGGTCAGAATACGGTTACATTAGCTTCTATTTTCGCACACGAATACAATTCTCACAGATTAAATTTTCTCGAAAACACGACGACTCGCGAAGAAAAATCAACACCCCTTCGACACCATCCTCACTCAAATTTCGACAGAAAAGGGAGGGGCCACCCTCAATTCGAATACCTTTTCCATTTCGCCCCCATTCTGCGATGACTCCAAGAATGTCTTCCTCCCACTCCCTGTGGAGCTTTTCACGGGAGACTTATTAAATCTTACTTCCCGACGAAGGGTCGCTTAATGGGGATTTAATGAAGACGCAAACTTCCTCGTCTTTTCGGAGACGGGGTGGAGGAGGCACTTGTTGCATACCGAACAGTTATTAACTCGATTTTCTTTGCGACGGAATTAATTCTCCGAGCGGAATGAATTTGCTTCGCGGCAAAGACGGGAAGGTCTTAACAGGTCGTTTCCTAGGAGTGTGCAGCGCAAAAGCCATCGCTGTTTAGCTCTTTATTTTTATCCAATCTATGATGGATTTTCTTTCTATTAAAGAAAGCATACGCCGCAAATTTGATTTGATTTGTCGAATTAACGCCCCGTTGAAGAGCTACATGAAAATTATAACGAATGAATTTGAGATTCCGCAACCAGACTATCGCGGAAGTGGCGTAGCAATGGTAAGTGGCGTACGAGGCACATTTTTCGGTCTTCTTTTGTCATATTTGGCGTTATAAAGTGAAATAAATTGCTAATCCACTGCACCGTGGATTCTATCGGGTGTGTCTGAGAAATTAACCAGCCTTAAATTCGAATCTATATCTATAAAAAGAAATGCCCAAAGCGGTCACGTTTTCATTAAACGCATTCTATCGAATTTATTTCAAACCCTACATATATGTATTTGGCATCATTATTTTCACAATTAATCCATCATTAATTTATTAATTACATAATTTTAACGTGTTTTTGAAATTATAAGCGAAAAATATAACTGATATCGTAATTATTAATTTTATTTTTCCCTTCTTCATTTGCATAGCGTTTTTCATTTAATTAACCCTTTATACAGGAGGGGGAGAGGCATGGGGGGCATGGGCCCCCTTGGTGGCTATAGTAAAAATGTGAGCTCTTTAGACGTAAATAATCATTCTTAGTTTCGATTAGTTGGAGAATAATATTCATAAAATTCAATCAAAAATTAATCGAGCCAATTTTTAGAACTGGAAAATTTGTTGATAGGATTTTTATAGTATTTTACTGTACAATTAATCTAAACCTAATTAGTTTAATTCTGTATATTTCTTGATGAAGTGTATTGCGTAAATCTGTTCTCGGAATTATTTCAATAAATTGGAAGAGAGCTATTTGATTTAAACGCAATCCCAGTTTGAGTTCTAAAATGTACATATCAGAGATATGGCTTCTATTTTTTTTTAAAAAAAACTTTTACTTTTTGCAGGAACATTTTTTTAAAAAGCTATAAGCCCTTTAAAAAATTGATTCAAAAAAAACTACTGTTCAGCAACGGATTCCGAGACTACCACTTTTGGACGATTTTGCACCGGAAAGGGGTGAGTCATATGAGAGCATTTCCGGAGTTCTTTGTTAGATCACGCTCAGTAAAATGTAAACGTCACCCTTCCATTCTTCACTTTCCCCCTATTTTGATGAAAATAACTCCGCCCGGCGCATGCGCAAAAGTGCGGAGGGCTTCCGAATCCGTTGCTAAATAATACTGAAAAACTTCTTAAGCAAGAAACGTTAAACATAGACGAGATCCATGACAATTTGAGTATTGATTTCATATCATTATCTACGAAAATTCATTCTTCAGGTTTACCTTATCCCACTCCTATGCATCTGCCTTTGTGTTCTCTTACGATAAAAGAGTAAAATTTTAAAACAAACGCTTAAAAATTATGTGTTTTAGACATGGGCTAGTTCCGTGAAATCAAACAACGTTCGATTTTCTAGCCTCGTATAGTTTTATTACACAGAATATCAATTGTTAATGCTTAAAACTAAATTATTTTCAAATACATTAATTAGTTTTAATTGCGTTAAAATAATATTCAGGATTACTCATCAGCTTGTAATAGTAGATCGTTTGGTTTTACTTATACTGTCAACTTGAGCTTTCTTTGACTCCAGTGTTAATTAAACTATCTTGTATCTACCCACAAATCGGAACTTAACCTTCTTGCATCGGACAACACAGAAATCGCGTCTCAACATTCCACACAGTTTTAATTACAAATTAATTTAAATTTATATTGTCATAGCCATTAATTAAATATATTACACTGTTATAGTGTTGTATAGAAACAGCAAAATGCTTCATTGCTAAACTATTTGGACGTATTCAGAAACGATAGATATAAACAGAGATTAAAAATAATCCAACATTAGAGGGTCAAGGCACAGAAAGGAATTGACGAAATCTGCATTTGATTTAAGGAAATTAAAAGATCGATACCACAACAATCAACCATAGATTTATAAGGAGATAATTGTTTCAAAGTGGTGTATCTTTAAGGGACATACGACTGTTAAGCTTCGAAAATTTTCGATTTTATGAAATATATATATATATATATATATATATATATATATATTATTCCCCTGTCTTTTCTGACCAATTTAAAACCATTCCTCGTTCAAAAATTCTCATACTTATGAAAGTTATGAAGAAAAATGTTATCAGATATTCAAAGAAAACATTGAATATGGCCATCACTTTAAAGCGTTATATCTCAAAATGTACACGATATCGCAAGAACTATTGAATATTTTTACATGGAATTTTTACTGAATATGTATTATGCTATGATCTACAAATTGAACCACATTTTTGTACATATTTTCTCCAAACAAATTTTTTTGGGTTGGTTAGAAAAGTTGACATTTTAACAATTTTTAAAAAAATTGATATATAAAATAGAAATTAAATTTAAATGTTAATAAATTGAAGTTCAACTTCTTAAACACACTGTTTGGATTATTTAGATACCCAAAATATTGTGTTTAGACAAATATTTTATCTGTAATCATCCGCGCAAGGTGACTATCTCATTCTTCTCCAAAAATTATACCCATATTTATTACCCTCTAAAAAAATACATAAGAATATAAAACTTTGAAAATGTGTGTACTATAAGAGAAAGAACAGATACTTTTCTAGGAAAAAAGTTAGTTTGTGAATTGCATTGTTTCAGAGATATATCGAATTTGACAGCTTCCCCCATTTTTTTGAGGTTTAAGAATCGTATGTCCCCTTTTGATTTCATAACTTTTTAGCATTGCTTAATATTCTAACTTGCACCGCACGAAACTTGACTGTTCTTACAATTCTGCGATCAGAAAGACGATTTACAACAAACTAAAAACAGCGAGCCTAGTGCAAATCCCAAAAACCCCCGACGAGAAATAGAAAGGGTTTATATTTCAGAAGTGGGGCCAAGAATCTTCTCTTCCGGCGGCAAATCCGATTTCCACCGCCGAGACAGCGGCGCGCCGGCCAATCGAATTAAGACGCAGATAATTCACAGATTCCTAAATGGGCAGAGAAAGGGGTGACGAAACTTCGTTAGGGCAGAAATTCGTTTAAGACGAGTCTCTCTCCCGGCGGAGCGAGATTTTGCGGCGCCCGGTAATTAGTGTCCCTTGATGGTGTCAAAGGTTCCAAAGTACCACCATTTTCAAAGAGACCTTTCCTTCTAATTGGAGACGGTCACGGATAAAGGTACCACGAGTGTTGGGAGCCTCGATGGATACTGGAAGCCCGTATCGGCACCAAAGGACCCATTTTTTGCAGCACACTCCCAAAGTCCTCCTCGGAACGTACTAGTGACGTCCGCGGAAGGACCTCCTCAGGATCTCCCTCAGGTGTGAATCTCCTTGGGACGATTCTGGGATGGCGTTGGGTACCTTTCGGCGTCTCCTCGGATCTGCTTCAAGTAGGAAGATCCTTTGTCGCGTCGGAATCGAGTTAGGAGGTAAAGACGTCGATTAGGATCTCCCGCCTCCGAGTCAACTAACTGGGTTTGTTCTCGCGCACTTAACAGATGGGGGCGATTCGAGCCGCTAACTGAGTTTGGGATTGGAAATGAAGATCTCCGCCAAGGATGGCGAGATGTTAAAAGGCTGGAAATTGGGAAGCGTAACAGAATTAAAGAGAGAACCACTGCGTCTGAAAAGGTCTTCGCAGCACAAAACAAATGGAAAATCAAAGGTGATTTCAAAAGGACCGCTTGCCAGAAAAGTTTGGTGGTGAATGTGATGTTTGATGAACCAGCCGGGAGATGAAAGGCCCGAATGACCAAGGACAAAGGAGGCAGATGGCGCGTTAAAAGGAGACGAAAAGAGGAAAAATAGCATTCGCGAGTCTCTGAATGAATTACCTGATTTCACTAGTGAAAATTCGAAGCTGAAACTAATGTTACGAACCCTTACGTAATGATGCATTACAGGAGTAAGGAATGCCTTGCGAAGCAGTTGCACGGACATTTAGCATGTTCATATTCAATGCACGAAGTATTGCATTGCATAATAATTTGTGTAATGCATTACAGGAGTAAGGAATGCCTTGCGAGATATAAGCAATTGCACGGACATTTAGCATGTTCATATTCAATGCATGAAGTATTGCATTGCATATTAATTTGTGTAAAGCGTTACAGGAGTAAGGAATGCTTTGAGAGATATAAGCAATTGCACGGACATTTAGCATGTTCATATTCAATGCACGAAGTATTGCATTGCATAATAATTTGTGTAATGCGTTACAGGTATAAATGCCTTTGCGAGATATAAGCAGCTTGCACGGGACATTTACATACGAACGAACGAAGCATTGCATTGCATACACTGTGTAATGATTACAGGAGTAAGGAGAATGCCTATGCGAGATATAAGCATAAATGGACATTTAGCATTGAATGCAATGAAGCATTGCATTGCATATAATCTAGTAATACAGGAGTAAGGAACGCTATGAGATATGTGATAACATTGCTACGGACATTTAGCATGTCTCATATTCAATGCACGAAGCATTCGTATATTATTTGTGTAAAGCGTCATATAGATAAGGAATCGCCTTGAGAGATATAAGCAACTGCACACTATTTAGCATTGTCATATCCACTAACGAAGTACTGTATAATAATTTGTGTAATGCGTTACAGGTATAAGGAATCGTACTAGAGATCATAAGCAGGCAACGGATATTTTAGCATGTTCATATTCAATGCACGAAGCATTGCATGCATATTAATTTGTGTAAAGCGTTACAGAGTAAGGAAATGTCTATGAGATACAAGCAACGACGACGACGATTAGATTATAATTTCAAGCACGAAGTATTCGCATGCGTATAAATTTGTGTAATGCACAGTGAGAAGGAAGCCCTTGGCTGAATTCCTACGGATATTTAGCATGTTAATATTCAATCAAGGATGACTAATACACTGCATAATAATCTATGTAATGCGTACAGAGTAAGGAAGCCCTTGTGAGTTATGCTAAATTGTAATACATTTAGCATGTTCATATTCAATGCACGAAGTATTGCATTGCATAATAATTGTAACTGAAAAGTGAATAGAAATTAAAAGCATCTTGTAAAGAATTATAGATTTATATTTTCTTCAAACTGAAAAATACTATATTTTGCATTTCATTACACTATCTATTATTAGTTGTCAGATTACTTGTTTATTGAACACTACAAGAAATTAAAAATTATAATTAGAGAATGATTAGCCATAAATACATTATTAATTCTAACATAAATATTTAAATATATTGTTTATTTGTACGCAACAAGTTAAGCATTCACTTCTACAGTTCCCTGGTCTTCAATAAGTTATCAAAGTTACAATACAGAAAAAGCTAATTCAGTTTTAAAAACTTTTCTTCGCGATTGCTTTTTTTCGCGTTTAGCAGCAATGTATATTTTATCGAACATATTTATGTATTTTTATGCGCTTTAAAAGTACTTAATGCTCACAACAAAAATTAACTTTATATCCTATCATTACTTTGCTCTATAGTGACACATATAAACGTCACTCGCATGTTTACCATTTTCAAAATTAAATTCGTATAATTTAATAATAAATTAATCATACGACAATAAGTTATGTTATATTTTTGACTTGAAGAAGGAATTGTCTTACATTTGAACTTAACTAAAATCAATTGATGAACGGGCATTATAATTCAATACAAAAATTATAAGTAGTTCATAAACACCACAAGTCTTCTTTGAACTCTTAGTTGAACTCAAGTGGCAACAACTCCGCATCCCCCCCCAAAAAAAAAAAAAATTCTATAATCGAATTTGATAGGAGAGAAAAACTAAACTACTAAGAGGTTAAATAATTGCAATTTTTAAAAATTACGTTTAAAATCATTATCTTTATTCCATAGAATGACACAAACGCCGTACAAAAATATAAACATTGTATAGTGTGGGTGTTAACCCCTTAACAGTTCTGTCCGAGTTCCACTCGTGCATAGATTATTATGTCATTTTTAAACAACTTAAGTCAAATCAAGTTATTCATAAGCGTTATAATTCGATACAAAAAAAGACCGGCAATCCATTCACACCCCAACTGTTCTATGGGCATGCAGTTGAATCAACACGACAAAGCAACCTCAAAGCAAAGGGTTAATTAATTAAATAGTACAAATAATTACACAAGGGATTAATTAGCTCCTTCAATAATTAGTTTTCAAGTCCACCATTTCTTATTTACTTTCTTAGTCGAACATGTAATCCAGCCAATTTTAACCAAGCAATACGAATTTTGATTTCCCAAATTCTTGGCTTATCAATAACGGCGTGGTTACTAAACATCTCGAGTGTCGGGGGGTGGGCGTGCACCCACCCATTCGCTGCTGGTCAAATAGAAAACGCGCGTCCTTTCTTCCTGGGGGGCTAATTTCATCCTCCTTTGAGGCGCGTGCGAGTGACACAACAGCAGCTAATGGTCCCTCAAGACAAACAGAATGAATATTTCCCAAAAATCGATGCCGGCGCTCATTGTGTGCCGGACTTCGGAAGAGGTCCGGCCGCGCTGAGACCTCCTCCTCTAAGATCGGAAGGGAGGGGGAAGGTGGTGGCATCCTCTCCTCCTTTTCAAAAGGGACTCTCAACCCTTTTCTAGGGCATTAGCGAGTCCCTTTTCAAGAACGCCCCGAAAGAGAAGTCATCAGTTCCGAATTCATCAGCTTCAGGCTCAGATGGCCAGGGTGGGCCGCCCTCCTTGCCCGACACAATGGCCACTGGACGCTTTGATCTGCCCAGAAAAGAGTTTCCGCCGGCCACTTGACCGGGGAGTGTCCACGAGGAATTCGATTTCGAATAAAAGGGAGGAGGTGGGCCGCTGAAAAGGACTGAAGCACAGAATGGGCTTGCTCGCGTGACCATTCCTCCGATTCTCACGGGGTGGGATGAAAGGTATGAGATTCCCCCTCCCCCTCCTCCTCTAAACATCCTCAACGGTCATTCGATGCACGATTTCGAACTAAAATCGCCCCGTTTCAAGGGCTTCGGTGCTTATTCAAATAGTAATCGCCGCTCCTTTTCACTGCTCGTTCAAGTAGTAAGGTTAGGTAAAAGCCGGTATTGTGCTCGCTTGAATAACTTGGGTTCATTTTGCAGTGACCATCGGGTCTTTCGGTTTGCTTCTTATATGAAAGTGGGCTGGTACCATTAACATGCGCCGTATTCAAGCAGAGCACTAATGGTATAGTCTGAATATACCTCGATTGAAATACATATGAAATAGAATGCGAGCTTCGAATATTAGTATATTGTTGGAATGAACATTGTGAGGTATATCTAGCTAGGAGAGTTTGTAAAGATGGTGATGTATTCTCCTTGAACTTACGGAGTTCTTCTGGTACCATTAGGATATTTTCGGTTTGCTTCTTACATGAATGGGCTGAAGAACTGATTAACATGGCAGTATCCAATTCGACGATGATGTTACTGTCGAATGCACCTCGATACTTAAATATAGAGAATTAGACTCTGATATTAGTATATTCATTACAGGAATAAGACATTGAGTATTGTAGACAGGTTAGGAGAAGCCAATGTGTATTGTCTCGCTTGAACTAACTTACTTGGGTTCATTTTGCAGTGCACCATCGAGGTCTTCGGTTTTGACTTCTTAGAAATGCGAGTTTGAAAAGACTGCTCATTAACATGTACGCCATTATTCCAATGCACATCTAATGTTCGCATAGCGAATAATTAGCCTCGATGAAATGACATAAAATAGAATGCGACTTCGATATTAGTATATGTACAGACACGAGGAATGACATTAGTATATTATTGCGAAAGGTTAGGTAAAACCGGTATTGTGCTCCTTGTATTGGGTTCAGCTGCAGTGACCATCGGGTCTTTCGTTTGTCTTCTTATGAAATGGCTGAAATTGCTCATTAGCATGCTTATTATAATGCGACATTAATGTTATATTCGAATAATGCCTCGATGAAATACATAAATAGAATGCGACTCGATATTATTATATTACGATACAGGAATAGAACATTAGTATTAGTGAGAAGGTTAGGTAAAAGCCGGTATTGTCCTTGAATAACTTGGGTTCATTTTAGTGCAGCCATCAGGTTTGGTTTGCTTCTTATGAAATGGGCTGCAGAACTGCTCATTAACATGCGCCGTATTCCAATGCGACATTAATGTTATATTCGAATAATGCCTCGATGAAATACATAAATAGAGATGCGACTTCGATTTATATTACAGTACATGAATAAGACATTAGTATATTAGCTAGGAAGGTTAGGTAAAAGCCGGTGGCTGTCTCGCTTGAATAACTTGGGTTCATTTGCAGTGACCATCAGGGTCTTTCGGTTTTTTTTGAAATGGCTGAAAGAACTGCTTAACATGCGTAATTTCCAATGCGACATTGTATGGTCAGATAATGCTCGATGAAATACATAAATAGAATGCGCTTCGATATGGTATATTGTACAGAATAGCAGCTAGTATAGTAGTAGGAAGGTTAGGTAAAAGCCGGTATTGTGCTCGCTTGAATAACTTGGGTTCATTTTGCAGTGACCATCGGGTCTTTCGGTTTGCTTCTTATGAAATGGGCTGAAGAACTGCTCATTAACATGCGCCGTATTCCAATGCGACACTAATGTTATATTCGAATAATGCCTCGATGAAATACATAAAATAGAATGCGACTTCGATATTAGTATATTACAGTACATGAATAAGACATTAGTATATTAGTAGGAAGGTTAGGTAAAAGCCGGTATTGTGCTCGCTTGAATAACTTGGGTTCATTTTGCAGTGACCATCGGGTCTTTCGGTTTGCTTCTTATGAAATGGGCTGAAGAACTGCTCATTAACATGCGCCGTATTCCAATGCGACACTAATGTTATATTCGAATAATGCCTCGATGAAATACATAAAATAGAATGCGACTTCGATATTAGTATATTACAGTAGGAATAAGACATTAGTATATAGAAGTAGGAAGGTTAGGTAAAGCCGGTATTGTGCTCGCTTGATAACTGCAGGTTCATTTGCAGTGACCATCGGGTCTTTCGGTTTGCTTCTTAGGAAATGGGCTGAAGAACTGCTCATTAACATGCGCCGTATTCCAATGCGACACTAATGTTATATTCGAATAATGCCTCGATGAAATACATAAAATAGAATGCGACTTCGATATTAGTATATACAATGTACAGAATGAACATTGATATATTAGTAGGAAGGTTAGGTAAAATGCGGTTGGCTCAGTATCATTGAATAACTTGGGTTCATTTTGCAGTGACCATCGGGTCTTTCGGTTTGCTTCTTATGAAATGGGTTGAAGAACTGCTCATTAACATGTAAAGTATTCCAATGCATGCGCACATGTTATATTAGAAGAATGGCTAGATGAAATATAATAGGCAGAGTTGTCTATAAAATATAACGCGACTTCGATATTAGCATATTACAACTTGAGTAATTAAAAGTCAGAGATTTGTAATTCATTTTTCTACAGAAAGAAATGGCCAATGAAATTGTAAGTCTCTGACTGTTGTAAATAAATTGTAATAAAAATTGAAAAGATTGGATGCCAAGATATATATCTAAGATAAATAAAAACGAGCAATTTTTTATATGCTATCGTTGTACCAACTGCCACAAAAAACAACTATTGCCGTAAAAAGTTTCTCTTATAAATATTATGGTAGTAAGAATTTACAAGATAACGTATTCCAGCAAACTTCTGTATGTCACAAAATAGTCGCTTCCAGAATCTTTTCCTTTGCTGTTTCTATATGAAGAATGAGTTATTAATAATGAAACACTAAACGCTGAAATATGAAGAGAACAGTTCTTTTGAATATTGAAAATGTTTATCAAGCTAATAAGGTAAAATAAAACTACTAACGCGATTTACAAAAGAATATATTACCTACATAAGGGATATAAGTACTAAGTATTCAGAAACTTTTAACTTTGGAAATAAAACCATGGCTTTATAATTTCCGTGCCTCTATTAATAGTATCTTTTTAACCTCTAAGTTACCCATTAAGAGTTTTGGGTTTGAATCTTACTGCAGATTCATAAGTTAATGTTAGAATATTTCTCTGAGATCTAATTTTCGCTGAAATGTATTTAACATTAGGGATTTTCAAATTATAAAATAACAAAACTGCATCTAACAGGCTGAGTTTCAAAATCACAAAGCACAAGCAACAAGAAAAATTGTAGATGTAGGAGCCATCCTGTACAGCCTGACAACCTCCACCACGTGACCTAAGGAATGACCCAAAATCGTCTGAAGGATGCGAGGGGGGTGCGTAAGATATCTCTGGAGGCGGAGGATGCATCTTTTTCCGCGGAGGGCTCTGTGGGGAGGGCCATAAGTGCAGACGCGACGGCCGACTTAATTAACAAAACGTCGTAATTAACAGCATCTCGGGGGCTCTTCCAGCATCTTCCAACACCCCCTTATCGGCTCGCGGTTTTATCGAGGGTGTAATAATTACACTTAAAGTATCGTTCCGCGCAGCACTCTTTATCTGCCTTAATAAATAAGATAGTGCAAGAGGGGGGCATAAATTAATCAAATCGAAAGAGCACACCCGCCCGCTTGCGAAAAATGCAAACGATTATGAACATCCTCCCTCTTTGCAGGGGTGTGGAGGAGAGATTTTATGAGTTATGCAGTAAACAAGCGAAGTATTTAAAATTTTTGAAAAGGGTGTTTCACAGAGTTGGCTTTTTTCTCTCCCTCTCTCTTTTAAACTGGCATTGTTTCAGCAAAGAGAGAGTGAGAGGGTTACGGTTACGGAGAAAAGCGTCGGTCGTCTTAATTAGGAGCAGAAAAGGAAAGAAAGGGGTTGGCGTTAATTACCGCCCAAAAGCGCCGTTTTGTGCGCCTTCTTTGAGTCAAGAGATAACGCACCAAACGATCCCGGCAAACGCATCCCTTATCGGGAGGGACGAAGGAGACGGAATTTGGTTTAGAAAGGAAGTGAAAAAAAAAATTACAACTAAATAGAACCAGAAGAAAAAGGGAGGAACAGTGGAGATGGAGAGTAAAAAAATTGGAAGATATTTTTGAAGCGTTCGGTGAAGAACATATCTCCTTCTCTAGCTTCGGAAAATGTAGACAAAGCAGTTTTTCCTTTTCAGAAAACATTAGGTTATGCTTATCTGACTTTTCCATTAAAGCAGAATTTCTTAAACTATTAGCGGCGGACCTACTAACTGGTATCCAAAAGCGAATGGTGTAAATTTTGACAAAGCTTTATTATCTCAGATATTTTTAGTAAAAACAAACTCTGTAAAAAAATTTATATAAATTCTTCTTCGAAAGTTGCAAGGACGAGCTTTTGGATTGCAGAGCTTTTGATTTTGAAATCTGTAATGAAATCAAAGTAGTAATTAATTTAAAAGACAATAA
>BGPR01028290.1:0-20067 GCA_013235015.1 Araneus ventricosus | reverse complement strand
TCACTGCTAAACGATAACAGGTCTAATAGACCCCCTACGGCGCGAAATTGACCACAAAAGGGGGTTGAAATCCTTTTGTCCTCTTTTAACGTGACAATTTCGTTAAACTTAGCAATCTGAAAGCCTAACGGGTGGAGGGTTAAACTTATCACTATGTAAATTTTGATTTTTGTTGTCAGGAAAGTTAATTGTTTAAATTCCATTTCTTAAGGGTGCTCTTCCTTTCGACGACGACAACCTGAGACAGCTATTGGAGAAAGTGAAACGAGGAGTGTTCCACATTCCCCATTTTGTTCCTCCCGAGTGCCAGGACCTCCTCAGAGGAATGATCGAAGTCTGTCCAGACAAAAGGATGACGGTGAGTTACGCTCGCTCGTTTCCTAATTAACACACAAAATGACGGTTAAACACTTCGATTCAAAACAGGATAAATTATTTTTATTATTTGTGAAGGATTTTGTTGTAAAAATTAGATGCAAAAATTCCTTCGTTGTCGAAATCTCACTTACTTCAACAAATAGACTATTATTCGTGGTCGAGAAAATAAACCACTTGTATGTTACTCACATGCGACTTGGAGCAAGAAAAAGGTAAGAGGATAACTTAGAATTATAAATATGCATATACGAGATATGTGTCTTCTTAGAAAGTATTTTCAAAGGAAACTGGTTGTATTATGTATTCAGATTAGTGAATTGTTTTTATAAATTACTAGAAAATCACCCGTCATGGTATGACGGGTGCAAACTGCCTCCTCATTCGAGAGATTTCCAGTCAAATCTGACGTGTTTAAATAGATACATATGCGAGAGAAATGTTTAACATTGATTGAAAACAAATAAAATCAACATATGCTTTATGACAGGAAATATTTTTTTATTTACATATTATTTACATATTTCTTCATTCCAAAAACCTCTTGGTAAACAACATTCTATGTGAAGTATTTTTAGTTGTTGAACAATTTTATTATAATTCAATAACCACGAAATTCTCAGCTTGTCAAACGTAAGTCAAAAGTTAAAATTTCAAAGGAATTCTTTTTCGAAATTCTAATCGAAACAAAGCACTTCTCTTCTTGTCAAACGTTGCCAAAAAAGATTATCAAATTATACCATCACGATTGCAATAAATACTGAGATGCATCGTGGCGTCCAAACTATATCACGCGCATGAAATACCACTGACGTAATTTACTACTTTCTATTGAAAAACGGAAATTAATTTGAAATATATGATTAATATAATTTAAAATTTCTCGAGAACTAATGATCATAGAGAGATAAATTTTATATCAATCGATAGCAAATTTTATTTCACTATTTCAGAGCTATTAAATTTGAGATTAGAACAACAATTACTCTTTTAAATTTAAAATTACTGAAATTAAGGTTCTCTAACAATGAAATAATGCTGTTTAACGTCTCGCAGTGCTATGGCTCGAGTTTTATTGTTGGTGACGTCAGAGTGTTACCGGGAGATCTGGACTATTATATTAGTAATACTTCACATTTATTATCATAAAACATTTTTATTTACTTATTTATTGTGATTTTCTCTTTAAAGATATTATAATATTTGTATTATCTTTTACTTTAAAAGGGAAGACGGAACCCTTAAACCGACAATGTTAAATTGGCCATTTCGATGTACCTTTTCTCAAAATCTTTTATAGATGCATGTTTGAAATATTTTATACAAGCAAAGTACACCTTTCTCATTATACTGAAATGGTCTGTTTTTTTTTAAACTCAAAAATTTATGTTCTGCAAATGTTTTTGTGTCAAAATAGGATAAAACTTCACTAAGTCTAATTAAATATTTTGTAAATTTATAAAATATTTAAAATTAACCAAAAGCTCATTTCAGTATAATGAGAAAGGTGTTTTTACTTGTATAAAAAGTTTAAAACATGTATCTATAATAGATTTTGAGAAAAGGTACATCGAATTGGCCAATTTAACATTGCCGATTTTGACACAAAAAATTTGTAAAAATATTTTTTTTTAGTTTTTTTAAAAAAAACTCACTTCAGTATAATGAGAAATGTGTACTTTACTTGTATAAAAATTTCAAACATGCATCTATAACAGATTTTGAGAAAAAGGCACATCGAAATGGCCAATTTAACATTGTCGGTTTAAGGGTTCCGACTCCCCTTTTAAATATCATTACTTGTGTTTCACAAAATTTTTATGAATGACTCTATAAGAGTTAACAGTCTGTTATATTTTTAGTAACGTATATGAATTCCGAACTTTTCAATTAATTAATAAATCAAATGCTGCATTTCATTCGAAATATTTTTGTTTGAATTATTTGCAAGTGTCAAAAAGAAAAACATATTGCCTTTTGAATTTCATGCCATGTAATTTTCCAAGTCTAGTAACATCTTAATATATTAATATATCTCTTTTTCAAATGCAGCTCGCAGAAGTAACGAGGCATCCTTGGGTAATAGCGTAAGTATCACTGTTCGTTGTTTTTATTTAAAAACATAAATAATTTTAATCGAAGCATAATTTTATGTCATCTATTTCAGAGGGAGTAAATCTGAATTAGAGTTAGAACTTCCAATGAAAGAAGCTGTTCAGGTATATTTTCTTTTTCATTTTTGTATAATGTAGAAATTTTTTCAACGTTTCTATTCTTGAAAATATCGTTTAATATCAAATAAAGCACTGTGTTTCATGCTCCAACATTTCTTGTTACTAAATAGATATAATATTCTAAGCAACTTGAAAACTCTTTTATTTCTCTTGTATGTACTAATCATGTTCAAAAATTGTTCATACTGATACGGCATCAAGTAGTTAATTATATGGATTCATACGACAATGAATTTATCATCAGCTGTTTAAATCAGTAAAAAGTGTACCAAGTGTTATCTAAAAATTATTACAGACAGAATTTATTTTTATTAATTGTTATCACTTCCTTATTGATAAAGAAGAAAATCTTCCATAAATAATTTACTATATTCAATACATGCGCATGATTTATGAAATAACTTTGCGAAATTTAAAAATTTCACTATATTATATTCAGTTCTATAAACTTTATTTATTGTTCTAAGGCAATGGGTCACGTTCTGAAGTAAGACAACGGTAAGCATTTTTATCAGTCGAATTTATGTAAAACTGTCCACAACTAAAAGGCTACATATTTAATGTCTCGCTTCAAAGATTTCTTTCAAATGTATCAATTTTCTTACATAATCGTTTATTTTTTAGACTAGTTGTAATGAATCTCTTCAGTGGCTGTTTTCTTAAAAAATCTTTTTCGTCTTATGAAATTCAAGTACATCTTAGAAATAGACGATTGAAAGAATTGAATTCATAATTCTTGATTCCAAAAGTCAATTTTCCTATTTTTCCAATTAATAAATCCTTAACTGACTTCTTAGTCTGAACGTTGTTGCTTGGAAACATTCTATTTTTTCAGTGTTGATGCCTTCTCAGCGAATAAAGGTTGTCAAGTATTATGAGTTATTCTAAATCAAAATATTTGGTTAAATGTGTTCTTCTTCCAAACATAGTTTCAATAATGATATTTACAAAACTGTAACGACATAAACTTCGCTATTAACCGCTTAACTTAAAAGTCCGAAAATTCTCGTGCATCGAATTATCGCATTTTTAGTCTTATCAACTAAAATTTAATCATTAATTAGTTTTATAACTTTACACAAAAACTACGTAGAATATTTAAACATCTCAAGTATTCTATGCCTTCTGAGATAAATGAAAACGACCTCCCTTTCCAAAACAGAAGGGAACATCTTATTAGATAGCAAAAAAAATTATTAAGTTAAGTGGTTAAAAGCCGAAAAATTTTTATTTGAACTATGATTTCGGCACTGATTTTCAAAAATCGCTAAAATGCACCAAAAGCAGATGAATTAAACATTTCTCTAGATTCTGTGTTTTCTAAATTTCATAATATAAATTAGATTTATATTTACATATTTGGCAAGATGCTTGTGAATATTCCGATATGGTATTCCAAGCAGTTCAGTTCTTTCTGAATTACTATATTATTCTCGATGGTGCCTTTCGTCAGTAATACCCCCGATCTTTTTTTATAATTATTCTTAAGATCGTATTGTCTCTAGAACGATGAGAGAGCACTTTGAAATGTTTTGATTCGGTGTATCACAATTTAAATGTACTTATAAAAACAAGAAATTATAACTAAATTTTTCAAGCTGTGATCCCAAATGATTAAGTTTTTTTTCATACATGTTTATCTTATTTCCTAAGTTACAGAGGAGAATATAGCACAATCAATATAAACTACAGAATGAATTGTAATAAGTATGTGTTGTCAGAAAGCACAAATTCAGAAATTTGAATATTAATTTATATTGTGCAAAATTGCATTTCATTGCACAAAAATACAAAAAAATGCACAAAACGAAAAAAAGTTCTTTCAGTAGCTTTTATACTTTATAAAACATAGATATTTTTTCCCGCGTGAAAGTAGAGTTACTGTATCCCGAAACAATATGATGCATTATACTTTGCATTATTTTCTGCATGATTAAGATCTTTTCATGTGATCACTACTTTTTTGCTATAGGAATTTCGTAAAACTTTGTATCGTTCCATGTATCAAGTAATGCCTTATTTTATAAGCTATAAAGGACCGGAGAAAACAAATTTGGTAAATGTGGAGTTTACGGTACCCACTTGTTTCTCGCCTATTTTTCTTGGCGCAATTTCATGTGCTGTCACCAAATACTGTTTTGGATGTGCAGTGCGCTTTTCATTGCTCTGTTGCGCATGTGCCACCTGAAAACGAGAGATTGAGCACGCAAGGCCTAATGCATTTTAAGCATGTGCCGGACAAATGTTTTTAACTTAGAAAAGCATCAGAGGCTTCGCTTTCAGCGTAGCAGGAAACTAGTAGCTTCGCCTTTTCATTTAATGTTAGGAATTTAGGTTTTTTAAAA
Source organism: Araneus ventricosus (assembly GCA_013235015.1). NCBI lineage: Eukaryota > Metazoa > Arthropoda > Arachnida > Araneae > Araneidae > Araneus > Araneus ventricosus. The sequence goes on along the minus strand of BGPR01028290.1, from coordinate 15,113 downwards.
GAATTCCGGAAGCTAGAATTTCTGCACGCAATGCCTGCGGAATTTCAAGAGTGCACCGGGCAAATTTTTTAACTTCAAAAATATGAGCGACTTCGCTTTCAGCATAGCGGAATACTCGTAGCTTCGCTTATTCATTGAGAAACAAAATACACAGAATAACATACACGGTGCTAAACCGATATTCAATCCGAAGAATTCAAAACGAAGCTTTATTCAAATTCGAATTTATCGACCAATACCATCGAAGAGTTGAACAAAACAGCTCCAATCGGAACGTGGCGCAATATAGCCTGGTAAGCAAAACACCGATGAAAAGATCAATTTGCGATCAATTCGTTGAAAACGTCTAGATGCATCCAAAACAAATGTTCTCTCATCGCCATTCTTGGCGGCAAAGAGTTGGCGATCGTAAGAGGAACGAAGTAAGTGGGTACCGTGAACTCCACATAAACCACAAATTTATCCAAAAAATGAAATTCTTCTAATTGTTTCTTATATTTACAGACTCATATCATACCAACCGTTGAGGATCTGGACCCAGATGTCCTATCAAGTATGACGTCCTTAGGTTGCTTTAAAGATAAGGAAAAGCTAATTCAAGAATTACTAAATACAACGTAAGTTCTTTGCAATACATGTTTCATCACTGAGATTTCAAAAGTGTTTTCAAGGAATAATCATCTTTAAATCACATTTCGTGGACATTGGAAAACAATATCGCTTCTTTGAACAAAAGTTTCTTCAAACAATTGAATATGTAGTGTAAAATTTGGTTAATAATGTTTTCTTTTTCTAATTGCTTTAAACTAGATTTATCAGAATCCGATATTTGTCTTTCTTTTTTGCAGAGTATTGAATAGAACTCAAAAATATAAAATCAGGTTCAAGTGATATAATAGTAGATAAATGTTTTAGGAAAATTAATAACATTCACTTAATTTCTGTTTCTCATTTAAAATGTCAGAGTTTTTTTCATTGTTTCTGCAGAAAATGAAAACGGTATACATATAATATGTCTCTTATTTTTGGGGCCCAAAGAGACCCAAATACCAAATATACTAATGAAAAAGTTTACTCATAAGCCTATGACATGTGCATTCAAAGAAGCATGGGCAAAATATCCTTTCAATTTTTATAGAAACATAAGTATATTCGAGTTAGTCCAGTTAGTTTTGTTTTCCGTTTGAAGCAGAACAAGGACCATTTTGGGGTGGACGTCGTAATTTTGACCCGTAGTCAGATAAAATGGGCGATTATTAAGGATTCAATTTATCAATTCCCATGTAGTCTTTCTCTACGATATGCTCCAATTGTAAGGCTGTTTTCAAAATTTATTTACGAGAATAAACTATATTAAAGAAAATGAAATTTCTATTTTATTTACAAGAATAGAATTTTAAAAGAATTATACGATTCAAAAATATCCATGCTGATTGCCAGTCGTTATATGTAACTGAATGAAAATAAATTTGATTCGACTCCTCGACCGAAGAACTCTCACTGAGTTTAAATTTCTAAAAAGACATGACAAAGAATCTGGATTTTTAATGTTATGGATGCGATTCATTTCTTGGGACTAACTAAATACTAGCATGATGGAAAAAAACTGATAACGCTCAAGGAGAGAAACTTAAAATCGGAATTCTACAGTATCTAGAATAAATATTTAGTTTTGTTTCAGAAAGAAGCATTTCTTCTGTTACCTGTTTCTTACAAACAAGTAGCAATAATTACGACTCTTCCCTAGGTATTTTGCAACAATTTACATAATTATCACGTTTCTGAACAAATAAAAATGTTAAATATTTGCTTACTTTCAAAATGTTCAAAGAGAAATGTCTGTACAAATGTTGCGTAATCATGAAACTTATCTTTCCATGATATAATCATACTGAAAAGAGCATCAATGAAGGTAACCTTAACAATTTAATTCGTTAGGTAGTTCATAATATTTCTCCACTATGAAAAACTTATTGCCAACTCAGTGGAATGTGATTTTTCCCATTATTTGATTGCTACTTTCTGTAGAAATTCACGTTCGTTCGGTAAAGAAAATCAAATATTGTTAATCCAAAGCAAACAAATACCGAAAGTTGTTGCAAATCTTCCATGTTTTAACAGGTAACCCAGTGGCGAATCCAGAATTCGGGTCGGGGAGGAAGGGGCTGAGGTCATAAAAATTTTGTATCGTCATGACGAATGTCAAACCTCATGGCTTATGTAAACCAAAACTCTTTAACCCTATAGACTTTACTCGCCTGACAATAAGAATCATAAAGAACACTACAATACTCTCGATAATTTAATAAAAAATACAATGAAATAACTAGACAAAAAATGTTTTCGACCTCGTCAATGCTACAAGTGGAATGACTAGAAAAGTAGGAAAATTTTCGAGCCTGTCAAGCCAGGAAGCAATGTTGTCACGATTTTATTATTTCTTTAATAAAAGGGAAATTAAGAACAAACAGTTGTAGTGATTTTAAGTAAAATCAAGAATTCTGGTTTAGCTCGGGGGGGATTACTGCAGCCCGCTGGATTCGCCACTGAGATAACCTGAAATGATACCTGGAAATGATGATGAATTCGATATATATTCATCGTATTCATTTCTATTCCGAAAGTTTAACTGAACTTTCTCCTCAAAATGTATGAATCATTTGCAAGAATTTTAAAAACAAACTAGTAAATTCCAATTATAAAGCAAAAGAATTTATTTAAAAAATGAAGAATAATCTCAAATCATTGATGGGCAACTTTAAAAAAAATACTGCAATATCGTATGCTTTTATCTGCCTCCTCCGTTTTAATTATTGATAAATCTCAAGTAAATTCTTTTTTTTCGTAAAATTTGCTGAACACATATGATAGTTTTCAGTTACTTATATTAAGATAATTGTTTTCTCTTTCCAGGCATAATACGGAGAAAGTAGTTTATTTTCTGTTACTAGACCGAAAAAGGCGGAAACCCGCATATGAAGATGAAACAGAAGTGATAATTAGAAATAGATCTGAAAGCGGTAAAGTATACATCATCTTAATATATACACTGTTACGAAATTTTATAAATATTCCTAAACTTCTAGACAGTATTATTGTTTAATATTTCAAAATAAACGTTAAATTGTACCCAAAAATTCACTTGCTTTACATTTTAATCTGTTTTGATTGAATATTTTTCTTGAATTAGTTGAAAAACACTTTTCTTCTTTTAACCGCGATTGTGGACTGAAACCTTTTTGTTCATTCGGATGATAACGATCATTTTTCCAGACAAAACTCAGAACTTAGCATTGTTTGGCAGGTTGCCTCTCATTTGGTGGCTAAATCTGACATCATTTCATGATTTCACACCAAATGAAGTGACAGGCAAAAGATCTAGACGTTTCATCATTAAGTTGAACTCTCCCTAACTCTCTCAAAATACTCTATATTTTGCAGATGAATAAAATAATATATAGACTTTCAAAATAAGAATTGAAAATTAATTGCCAAGAGTCTTGTTTCAGCAATTAGATTGTCTTGAAACCGAGTTAGCGGTATTATTGCCATCTATTTTGAGCACTGCGACTTTGTTTTCCCTCTATGCGGTTTAGATCTGTCAATTCATATCGTGTTGATAATGTGAATTATTTGCGGATTACTTCTTGTGAATCGCCCTTTTTTTGTAAATAAATTGGCCTCTTCGTCTTTTGTAATTACTTTTTAGTTTCTCTATAAATCGTTGAACTTATACAAAGTTTAACAAAACAGCAAAAATTTGCAAAAAATTTGTCATATCATTAAATTATATAAATTCTTAAGCCTACTTTTTTATCTAATAATTGCAGTTCCCATTCGTAAAGAAAAATTATAATGTAAATGTAAGATAAAAAGGATTAAAGAGAAATTCTTAATTTCACTTGGTAGCTGCGTTTCAATTTCAGCGCTGAAGTTGTAATCTCAACCTAAGAATTTAACCTAGATTCTTGCTATTTGCTAACTGCAAAGAAGACCGGTCACTGTGCAACGTATTTTTTGCAGCATGGTGCCTTTTCTGGCACACTCTACGTAAAAACCCCATTCATTACCGGATGGTAGGACACGGTATCAAGGGAACCCGTCAACAAGATCCTATCACTCACGTGACGGACTAACCAGTAACTTCAAGCATTGAACATCCTGATTTTCTATCCATATTTTTGTCGTACCCTTCCCTTCACCCACTTCTCCGCTGCTGAAGTGCCAGCAGTCAGTAAGAAAATCAAATGATTTCTTGATCTGAAATTGCTATCTCTATGTAAAAAACCCGCTCCTTACCGGATGGTAGGACACAGCATCAAGGGAACAAAACCCTATTACTCAAGTGACGGACTAATCGGTAACCTCGAGCATTGAACATCCCGATTTTCCCTCCATTTTTACTTTCTCGTATGCGAAGTATACAAAGAGAAAGTATTGCAATCGTCAAAAAATTCGAACACGAGATTTTGACGAATCTCCACGTTTTAGACCTCCCCGAGTCCACAATTTTGGAATTCTGTCTGTCTGTGTGTCTGTGAACACGATAGCTCAAAAACTACTATAGCAACAGGGGTGAAATTTGGTAAGTGATCTTGACACATCATTTGTAGGCTTCTGTCAAATTTTGAACAAATTCCGTCTACGGGAAGTATGTCTGTCTGTCCACTTTCATGTGAACACTATAACTCAAAAACTTGAATAGCTATATGGATAAAATTTTGTACACAGTTTTATCAGCATGATTGTAGGTCCGTATAAAATTTTAGACCAAATGCCTCAAAGGGTTGACTGTCTGTTGGTCTGTATAATCGCATACTTGTAAAAATTATATCTCCTAGCCCTTTGGCTTAGATAAATAAAAATTGGTATGACGGTTTCTGACATTAATTATAGATCTGTGCGCAAGTTTCATCTCAATAGGTTAAAAAATAGGTGTTAAAATTGCATATTTAGTTTTTTTTTTACTTTTGAAACGAACCCGTCATCTCCACGCGCATGCGTACTCGTAGCAGCGTATTCAGCGGCTTCATGACGAAAGGCTTATTTTTGTGGTACCCATCCCTTCACCTACTTCTCCGTTGCTGGAGCACCAGCTGTCACCAAAAAAACCAAACGATCTCTCAATCTTAAATTGTTATCTCTATATTAAAAAAAAGAAAAATTATGTGTGTTTGTTTGAAGGTGATACATTTCTGCACCCCTTTACGGATTTGAGCAAAATTAGGCACACAAGTTTCCTAGTATCTTAGAAGAATTAGCTACTGCTCCCAAATTGGCTTTAACTGAAGAAGGAGAGGATGCAACTTGTAAGCAGCACCAGAAAGAAGTTTGATATTTGGCATGAAAATTCTTTGTTCTGATTTAATCAGCATCGGCCATCTTAATTTTTATATTGGATAACCCCCCGGGGAGTTTAGGGACCGAAAACCTCTGGAGGTGTAGAATAAGAGAGGCAGAGATAGTCACGTGTACAATCACCAGTCAGTCATAAAATATTTTATTTCATTTTTAGATAAAATTATCTTAAAATAGATTCTGATCCCTCATACTAGATCAGAATCTATTTTGAGATAAGAAGAAAAATCAGAAGATAATAACTACAAAAATCTCCAGCAAGATTTTAACAGAAGATGTTTCCATAGATGCAATCATTCTAAGATAATAAAAATGATTCTGTTAGTGGTTCTCACAATAACATGAAATTGTGTTCCAACTCAAAACATAATATTACTGTAACAAAATGAATGAAATTGTAAAAAGTCTAATTTTGCAGCTTTCTCGACTTCTCTTCCTTGCTCAGTTCCCCCTGATCCACCCAGGAAAAGGGTGGATACTTGTCACATAAATGGAAGATCGGGACCTAGGTAAGATATCCTTCTAAAACAATTTTCTATATTACACATAAACTGGCTCTTGACTTTCATATTCACTGAAAGTTAATATTAATGAAAACATTATAGTATATGCTTAAAGGATGGTATTGAACAGAGTAATAAATTATTAATAATATATTGCAGGTATAGCTTTGACATGCTGAGCGATGGTTCTCCACTAACGCCAAGGAGGTATCCTTACGGGTAAGATAATAGTCCTGTCAACAAAGGTCTAAAATGGGGGGGGTGAAAAAAAATGTTAAATCATATAGTGTTGAAAATTAGAACACGTGTTCGTGAGGGGCTTATGATGAACATACTAAAAGTACCCGGTCCTGGGAGGTGAGCTACCGGCGCCATTTTGGATTACATCCCCAATTTTTTAGTTTTTCCTTAATACCTCGAAAACTTACAATTGATTTGACAAATTAAAGAGCGTAAAATTCCCTAAATACTTTTATTTTTCTTCCAGCTTTAATAATTTCCCAGATAATGGGTCTCAAATGTTGCCGCCATCTTGGATTTCCTCCCCTTTTTTAGTTTTTCTTGAATATCTCGAAAACTATTAAATATTCAAATTACATGTGATTTAACGAATTAAAGAGCGTACCATTCCCTACAAATGCAAAACTTGATTTTTATTCAAGCTTTAATAGTTTTTGAGATAATTTGTCTCAATGTGGGTCAATATGTAAAAAATCTTAGTTGATAGTCCAGTCAACGAAGGGTTTGAAAAAAACTATTAAATTGCATAGTTTTGAAAATTGGTAAACTTGCTCGTGAGGGGAATCTGATGAACATATTAAAAGTTCCCGGTCCTGGGGGGGGGGGGGGCGAAGCTCGCGCCGGCCTCTTGGATTTCATATTCCTTTTCTAGTTTTTCCTGAATATCTCGAAAAGTATTCAATTTTGAAGTTACAATTGACTTAAAAAATTAAAGAGCGTAAAATACCCTACAAATACATATTTTTTTTTCTTCCAGCTTTAATAGTTTCCAAGATTCATGAGTCTCATAGTTTATCGCCATCTTAGATTTCATCCTCCTTTTCTAAATTTTCTTGAATATCTCGAAATCTATTCAATTTCCAAATTTTATTAAAGAGCAAATTAAAGAGTGTAAAATTCCCTACAAACGCATGGTTTTATTTTTGTTTTATCTTTAATAGTTTCTGAGATAATTGGTCTCATAATTTGCCGCCATCTTGGATTTTATACCCCCTCTTTTAGTTTTTCTTAAATATCTCGGAAACTACTAAAGCTAGAAAAAAATAAAAGCATGCATTTGTTGGGAATGTTGTGTGTGTGCGTGCGTATGTGTGTGTGTGTGTGTGCGTGCGTGCGTGTGTGTGTCATAATCTCACTTAATTTTACTTTAAATTCTAATATTATATATTTTAAAATCTAAATGTATTCCAAAATCACTTTTCTTGAACTCCAGTTTCGTTTTATTTCCCGCGCTGAAGGTATATTAAATCTCGCGTTTTGGCATATTTATTACTAAAAGAATATTTTAATCGCTTCCACGCGCCCACATAAATCGCTAAATCAGCGACTTGTTGGAGTTATACTTTTCCCTAAAACACTTACGTAATTTACTAAAAATAGCTATTGTTCCCTTCGCTTTGATCACGTGTCGATATGTTAATATCTTATTTGAGAGAATGTTTTACTGAAAATAGCTATTATTCCCTTCACTTTGATCACGTGTCTATATGTTAATACCTTATTTGAGAGAATGCATTACTGAAAATAGCTATTATTCCCTTCACTTTCGTCACGTGTCTATATGTTTATCCCTTATCTGAGAGAATGCAGGGATTTTCTGCTGTCTTTTGTCTTGAAACTTTCATGCGAGATGTACGAAAAATTTACATGTAAAAATCTACAGGAAAATTGTACGGAATCTACCTAAAAGGGGAATGAAATCCAAGATGGCGATAAACTTTGAGACCCATTATCTGGGAAAGTAGTAAGGCTGGAAGAAAATTAAAAGTAGATATTTGTAGGGAATTTTACGCTCTTTAATTTGTTAAATCAATTGTAATTTGAAAACTGAATAGTTTTTGAGATATTCAAAAAAAACTTAAAAAAAGGGGTGAAATCCAAGATGGTGCCGCGAGCTCACCCCCCAGAACCAGGGACTTTTAGTATGTTCATCAGAAGCCCCTCACAAACATGTGTACAAATTTTCATAACTATATGATTTAATATTTTTTCAAACCCTTTGTTTTGACTGGACTGTAAACAAAAAAATAATTTTGCAACGACATTGTTTTTTCTACCACGAAAAACTATCTTTCTAGATATTTTCTATATTTACCAGGTTATAAAGGATTATTTACATTTGTATCACCTTTATTTCAAATTTCTTTCTCAAACTCTCATAGAAAAATGAAAGGCTAACGTTCACATTTTCGCAAACATCATTTGCTCTGGAAAACTAGCGGTGGAAAAAACCTTAATGTCTGATGCAGAAAGTCTGCAGATAATGAAATTCCCTGAATTTTACAGAATGCAGCTGGGTTATTTTTCAATTCCAGAGAATTTTTGGATTCCCTGGTGCTGATGAAAATGTACAAAAAAAGCGCATTCTGAAACAAGAATAGAAGACTTTTGATATTGTTGCAAAGATGTAATGTCGCTTTCCTGACTCGCTAGTCTTATAGTTGGGGAGGAAATTTTGCAGGGGTAAGTATGGAGTGACGGGTATCGGCCTTTCCGGACCTCTAACCTTGGCGACGAACTTGGCGACCATTTTGGCGACTTGGCGATAAATTTGACGACCTTGGCGAAAATAGATGATTCTAGAAAATGCGACCCTTTTCTCGATATCTCTATTAGGAAAGGGAATACGCTTGAATATACGAGAAAACTCCATGTGACATCACGGCCTGTCGGAGAGAGTATATAAGGACCGCATTGGGATCAGAGGGAGTAGTGTTGATACATTGGGAAAGACTTTAGAGTTTCGTCTGCAGTGCGAGCTAGGAAGCTGGTGAGCTGAGCGCTATTGAAAGTGCTGTTATTGTCGTTATTAGTTATTTACTGACTGTTTGTGTTGCTAAATATCAAAGTGCTGAACTGTTATTACCTGTGAATTGTTGTCTGTTTACATTGCTAATCTGTGCAAGAACTATTGTTTGTTGTGCTACGTGTTTTCTTGCATATCTGGGAATAAACCTTCATCCTCCATTATCCTGCGTGTTGGACTGTTCTCACCATACACCCACAGAAAGACTTTTGTAACAATATATTAACACTAAACCTTCCTTGACCGGTCAAATGCCCGCTTTCCAATGACAGTTAAAATGCATCGGTTAAGTGTTGGTACGGTCAGTGTTAAGAACGTTTCTTGAATTCCAGGAAAGCATCAAGGGGGAGGGATTCTTCAACTCTTACTGGTCTCTAAAAATGCATAGTGTCAGAGAAAATGAGGCCACAGAAACTTCTAATAGATTCTTTTAAGCAAACTGCACCAAAACATTTTCTCATATGGGGCAATATTTCGTCAACGTTTCATCATCAGAACTTTCGACAAATCTGCTCGTATGTGTGCTTAATAATAAAAATGTATGTTTTTGTCAAAGCCATGTTTTTATAATAATGCATACTTTTAATCAAATGTATTCGTGGGCTTGCAAGAATAAATTTATTCTTGTCAACTTGTACATTTCGAAATCTTTCTGTCTTTACTTTTCCTCTATTTCTACAAGATGGCAAAAATATTAATGATAGTATGATCATCTATATGAAAACTAAAGATGATCATTTTTGTCACATAAATTATTAGGCTCCGAGTTCGCGGGGGTATGTTGTGGTATTATGTTATGTAACATAAATTAGAATGGACTTCAGTCAAACATGAAAATGCAAATAAATTTCCTATGAAACTGTGTGAATGAGATTAGAATAGTTAGATAAATCGTTTCCGATAGAATATATAGTTTCATTCAGCGGTTTTAAGTAATTTAGGGGCAATAAAGTTTTACATCCTTAATGACGCATTAAACTTAAGAAATAGCCAAAATTCAAAGATAAAAAAAATGGAATTCAATTCAAGCAATCAAATCATTTTATTCTCAGGAACTCTTTTATAACTTTTATTTAAATGAATTGATCAATCATATAAATAATATTTTCGGTTTCGATAGTAATGTTAAACATCAAAATTCAAGCATCGAAGAAAAAAATGACGGGAGGCTGTCTTTTCTTTCTTGATCAGTACATTGCCTTTTTTTCAATCTTTCACTTCCCTATTCTGAATAAAAATGAAGAGAGGTTGTGTTTTCAAACAGTCGATGATGTTAAAGGCGTGGGACTACTTTACTCGCGTGACTCTTTTGTTTCTCGAAGTTTCTCGTAAGTTTTTAAGCTTAAGTTTTTTCTGTATAACTTCTGTTATTACCCCTTATCTCTAAAATAAGGCATTAGTTATGTTTTTAAAACATATGTAGTTACCGAGATATAGAGGATCGCGTCACCAATTCATGTATATTTTTGCCCAACTTTGCGACTCAGTAATCGCTGAACTACAATTCCGATTTTCAATTTTTTTTGTAACTTCCGTTGTTACCCTTTATCTCTAAAATAAGACAATATTTATGTTCTTAACATATGTAGTTACCGAGCTATATAAAATCTCCCATACCAAGTTTTGTGGCGTTTTGGAGTGTGAATCAATTTCCTTCCCGAGACCCCAATGGGAGAAACGTAGTCCTACGTTAAAAATCAAATTTGTTAGAGTAAACTTCAGGCTATCATGCTCCAACATGCATTTTGGGGTATATTCTTTTATATTAATAAGTTGGATAACATATTTAACAGTCGGATTCAATTGAATAACTTATTTTTGCCGGATAATTTTAAAAATGAGCCATAATGTGAAAGTGTTCCAGTGATGAGAATTCAAGCCATCAAATTGAAGTTGTTCTCTACTATTTATACTTTTTTAGACTATATCAAGCAAATACTAATGTATTACAGGATTAAAAAGTAAATATATGCATAACTGAAAGCACTTGGTTAAAGCGAAAACTTTCGTCTTGTTATCTCAACTTCGTTTATCAATTAAAGTAATATTGCTGATTACCAACATAAATTCATTCGAATCTTTTCTCAGTCGAAGCCGTCGGAGCAGCATGTCTAGCAGCCTGCACGTCACAAGCCCGGCGGTGTCCCCTCTCAGTTCTCCTAAACCTACCCCTCGAGGTACTCCTGAGGAGAGCCCCCTGAACACCCCACCTGGCTCTCCTGGGATGAACCAACCTTACTGGAAATCTAGGCTCAACACAATTAAAAGCAGCTTCCTAGGAAGTCCGAGATTCCACAGGAGAAAAATGCAAAGTGAGTTCACATTCAATGCTTCACTTCCTTCAACAGCCTAATTCCAATCTTTCCTTTTCATTCTTTGTAATTTTTGTAATTGCCCTGGTTTCAATGCTAGTATCCTATAAATTAAAAGAATTTCAATTTTAAGAGTAATCCTCGTTGTGCGTTTACCTTTCGCGATCATTGGTTCCGCAGTGAAACCCCACATTGAGCATTTTTTTACTGCGCATGTACGAAACGTAGCGTAATTGTTCTTTCATAACTTAAGACCCAGATATATAGGCCAACTTATATAAAAATTCCAGTTAATTACCGTTAGTATTCACAAAGATATGGGCATTGCTTGAGTTAAATTGCTTTTGCTCTCGAAAAGAAACAAAATGATGAGGGTTCTTGCTCAATTTAATATTTTTTAAAACTAAATCTTCGAAAGTAATATTGAATTTTATGAAGGTTGAATATCCTGAATACCCATGTACACTTATAAATTAAATACATAATTTAAATTGCATTACATCATCCAATAACGCAGCGTCCTTTCGAAATTATTCGATTATATTTTTACATACCTATAGAGTAATTATCCCTTTAACGTTCATGGTTTCGGAAACCATACACTGAGCATTTTTCTACTCTGCATGGGTGTAACTGTACGTAATTTTTCTTTCGTACCTTAAGAGCCAGATATATAGACCAACTTATGTAAAAATTCCAGTTCAACAGATTTAGTATTCACCAAGATATCAGCATTGCAAAAGCTAAATTGCTTTCGATCTATGAGAAGCAAAATGATGAAGGCTCTAGATATTTTTTTAAAATTGAATCTTCGAAAGAAATATTGAATTTTATGAATGTTGAATATCCTGAATATTCACGTACGCTTATAAATTAAATACATAATTTAAATTGCATTTCGATGATATCTTATACGAAGGAAAAATAGCCCTTTACTGTTCATTGGTTTCACTGTGAAACCACAAATTTCTTGAAAATAAAAAAATGCAATTTTTTCTCCTTTACATATTTATGATTAGCTACATGTCTAATACTCATTTTTGAAATAAATTTAATAATTTTTAAGACAAAAATGTAGTGAAATAGAAATGGTTAAACCTTACGGTCGGAAACGTTTGTCCTTAATCCTATATCCAAATCAATAAAGAAACCAAGTGGGTATTTGGGCCTTCTAATAAAACGTTATTCGCTGTTACTTCAACTTCAGTATTCCTTCAGAGAGAGTTTCAAAACGTTTCATTCATAGCTATAGTACTTGCAAATGACGTTTTATCCTCAGATAAATACCTGCAAATAACGCATTACCATGTAGTGGTTACCCTTGAACCCTAATTTTAGAACTATTCATATTCACTTTTAATTCTTTCTGTCAAAGATACATTCTTTCGATGTCTGAGTTGGAGCTATAACTAAAAAGAATCTTCTCATTTCAGAAACTTATAAATCTGTCTCTGCGTTGCGAAATAAGAAATGTTGTAAGCCGTGTTACCTCTTTTCACTGCTAGCTCCATGCTGCGTACATAGAGGAGGAATATAGCATTTGCAATTATGCGCTTCTAACTCGTAAATAATTTTTTTAAGATACAACTGTAAAATTGCATTCTCTTCTTTATTTTATACACATTCGTGTTCTCTTTACCAACGAAACCTTTTCATATATAAAATAATATTTTCCAGATATTAGTACTGTTTACTACAAAGTAATGGAAAATGAGCATAACATAACAATCGAAATTTAAAACAATTTTAAAATTTGTATTGATATTAACTTCACAAACAAGTGTGAAAAGCAAGCGTATTTTTTAAATATTATTTCTAATACTAGAAATAAAAAAATGCAGAAAAAATTTGTCAAGTGAACGATATTTATTTAGGATAATTTTAATAAACTTAAAATCTCACACTTTAAAGGGGTTTTTTTTTTGGCTTTGTGCAGAAATATTGTGAGAAAAACCACAAATTCTTAAATAGCAAAGACAATTGTGTAACATCTTTACCGTTTGGCTAATTCTACTCAGAAAATACACTTAAATATATCTTAAAAGAAGAAATAAATGATTTTCTTATACTGCTGAGAATAAAGAAAAGTAAGAATTTATGGAATAGAAAGTAAAGCCGGAATCCCCCTTTCGACTGAGAAATCAACATCCCTGCCGTTAGAATGCTATGTTTTCCCTTTATTTAGAAGTGAAATGAATCCTGTCAACTGCTCAAGCTTTCATCTCTGACAAAAGTCTAGATATTGTTAGCATTCTCAGCCATTTTCTTTTTGTTGCAGCGCCTTCTGCCTCGGACGAAGTGAGTCTAACGCCAGATTCCTCACCTGAGTAAGTAATGAAACCATACGAAAGCTCTTTCCCCTCATGCGTCGATCCAGGCGAAAATTGGGACCGTTTTGCGGCCCATTTACAAAATTCCACTTCATGAAAACGGCCCCTTCACAAAATTCCACTTCATAAAAATAGCCCTTTCACAAAATTCAAATTCATGAAAACGACCCCTTCACAAAATTCAAATTCATAAAAAGGGCCCTTCACAAAATTCAAATTCATAAAAACGGCCGCTTCACAAAATTCAAATTCATAAAAACGGCCCCTTCACAAAACTCAAATTCACAAAAACGGTCCTTTTACAAAATGATCCATTTTTAAAATTTTTCCACGGCCAAACAACGATTCTCGAAAATTTGCCCAGTATTAGGTATCCTTACTTTTCTATATCAAATAGATTTTAAAAGTGAAGATGCATTTCTGCATAATTAAGTGTTTTGTTAACAGAAAGTTCCAATGTTTCAACATACTTTTAACAATAAATCACTATTATTTTTTTAATCTGACTTCTTTTTTAAAAGTTTTTGAATGAGGCATTGCTCAAAATATGTAATTAATTTTTTTTCAGTATTATATCAAATTAGTGCATATATTTGGTTCAATGAAACACTTTTGATATTAAACGTAAAATATAGAAATATGACTGAAAAAAATTGAAGGTTTTACAAGATGAAAAAAAATTTCACAAAAATATTTTTATTTTTCACAAAAATATTTTCACTTTTCACAAAAATAATTTTTTTCACAAAAATATTTTTATTTTTCACAAAAATATTTTTACTTTTCACAAAAATAATTTTTTTCACAAAAATATTTTTATTTTTCACAAAGTTGGGCCCCTAAAAAAACCTGGATCGAACCCTTCCCCTTCATATCTGCCATTTTCCGAAAGCAATTATCTTAATTAATGCGAGTTTTTTTCTCTTCCCTTTTGCAATAGATTAACAAAACGTTCGTGGTTCGGGAGTCTCATGACCAACGAAAGAGACGAAACGCACGTGATATTAGTCAAGGATCGACCTTTGAGTTCGGTGAAAGCTGATCTCATCCACGCCTTCTTGTCAGTAAGTCAATTTCAGGATAATTTGATATAAATACAGCTATCGTGTTGAAGTGGGACAGTAGTAATTTGAGGATGATTTTTTAAGTGTTTAATAAACTCATAATCATTTTAACAAAATAAAATTATAAAATAGCGATAAAAAATAGATCGATTTAGTTTTTAAAAATGCAAGGAAATTCCTGCTTGTTTGAATAACTGTAAAATTCGAGATAATTTCTTAACAAGGCGAGGTATTGCAAACTCAATTATGCAACTTAAAAGCAGTCTGAAAATGAAATGTTGATTCTCTTTCAACTGCGGCTAAAATGGGGAGGGAGGGAATTTTCATTAACAGCTAAAGTTACCATCGGAATAGCCATAAAAGATACACTCTGACCTTCTTCAGCATACAGATTCTGGGTGATGAATGAATGGAGCTATCCATGATCTTTACTAACTCGAGTAATCAAGGCACCCCCATCTAATTTGTTTCGATTTTTGATACCAATGGTAAAAATAACA
>BGPR01028289.1:0-20067 GCA_013235015.1 Araneus ventricosus | reverse complement strand
AAGTCGGATAGGAAAAGAACGCGGGTTAAATGTATATCGCGATTTGAAGTTAAAAATTCCTTTGTTAAGGGAACCAGGAATACAAAATTGTGCATAAGAGATTCATTTGAAATTATATTGCCGGTGAACAAGCTGATCGCCGAAGACGGGTTGTTATTAATAAAACAAAAAGAGACATTCTCTTTTTTTATATTTACTTCGGTGTTTCGTGGCGGCGAAGATGAGCTGTTTAAATTAAATATGACGGAAAATATATTGTTACAAAAATTGTCTGATGTGTGTACGGTGAAAGCAGTCAAACAAATAGGATTATGGAGAGCGATGCTCTATTCTCGAAAATTCAGGAGTCTCGCAGCGCAGGTATCAGGAAAAACACAGCACTTGCGCAAATCAGCAACAGAAGCAGGCAGGAAATCACTAACAATAACAGCAACAGCACGAAATTAGCGCCAAAAAGCTGACCAACTCGCAATGCGAACAAGAATGCATCGAGATTCCAAAGACGTTCTCATTATAAAGGCGTTTAAAAACAGTGACATCATATGGAATCATCTGGAGAATTCTGGATCTTGGCTCCTATGAGAGATAGGATATGAATTCTCGCATAGTCGAGGACCTTCCTTTTGTCTCAAAATTGTCAAGTTTCTCACCAAGGTCAGGGGCGGCAACCCTTATAAATAATAAGAATTTCTGTAAATATCTCTTTCCAACCATAAGACTAACATTGCTAGGAAGCGACATGACTGGTTCGCAACAATATGTTTCTGATCTTCGCTAAAAAAAAATCGTACGAGAATTATACAAATCTTTCAGTTTACCAAGACTTTCCGAAAAAACAGAGAAATTTAATTTCTAAGATGGATTACGCTGTAATAAATTACGCTCTTCTTCTCACTAGATTTTCCAGAAAGGGAGTTTGACTTGAAAAAAGTTATAAATCTTCTTTCAGTTTATTTTCTTTAAAACTAACACCACCACTGGTTTAAAACTGAAAAGTTCCCCAACAATATTTCCAGGAGTTATTTTCTCAGTAAATTAATCCTGGACCTCTTCCTATCAGGATACACATAACTGCGGTTATGAATTTCTCTAACGAATGGTTGAAATATTTGTGAAACCTTATAATAAAAGCCATTATCAAAGTATTGGAAAACAATTAGTGGAAACTGAAGAGGTTTTTCTGCAACTCTGTAATCCCTTGTATTTATCTCTAAAGAACATCTTTAGGGTTTGGAACTCGATATTTCACTGTTTAAAATATCTTCTGATAATGCTTTAGATTTTAATACATTTTTAAGGGTAATAAAGTTCTTTACCTTTTGATTGGAAATATTATCTCGAATTTGTGAAATACTGTAAATATTTATTATAATTTTTTCATGCTTTATCTGGTTTAACCGCAACTCTTTATATATTTAAGTATATTTGTAATTATGCTTTTCATGCTATCATTTGTTTGTGATTGATTGTAGATGAAATAGTGTTAATAAAAAGTTATGGCGTTCAAAATTATGCGATTATATAGAATAACAGACGTTTAACCCTTTGACGGATTTGGCCCACAATTTTATACGGACCTACATTTATGCTCAAAAATCTGTGTACTAAATTTTATCTATCTAGCTATTTAAGTTTTTGAGTTATCGAGTTCCAACGAACGCGGACAGACAGACAGATTTTCCTTAGACGGATTTTATCCAAAATTTGATAGAAGCCTACACATTATGTGTAAAGATCACATGCCAAATTTCATTCCCGTAGCTCTAATAGTTTTCGAGTTATCGTGTTCACAGACAAACAGACATAATTCCAAAATTGTGTTTTTCGGACTCAGGGATGTCTAAAACGTGGAGATTCGTCAAAATCTCGAGTTCGAATCTCTTGATGATTACAATACTTCCTGTTTGTATACTTTGTATACGAGAAAGTAAAAATGAAAATCTTAAAACAAGTAATATAGCGCAATTCTGTAGCGCTCTTTTTAACTTGATATTATTTGTTGCCTATCCTTGATATTTTAAAGTTTTCATTGTTGTTTGATGGTACGACATCAGTTGTAAAATTAAATCAATCAGAACGTATAATTTCAAAGCAGGCTTCCAATGAAGCAGTAACCACATTAGAAAATATTTTATGTCTATTACTCATACAACATATATTCTTTTCTTCGTCTCTTATTTCGTTTAGACCAATTTTTCCTTTCGTCTTTGTTCTCCCTTACGTTGCTGCTTGTAACATTACATTCCTGTATTTATAAAACAGAATATAGCTCACTAATTTCACTTTTACTATAACAAATACAGTAGAACCCCGCTAATCCGAACTAATTGGGACCGGTGCCTGCTCGGATTACAAAAAACTCGAATTACCCGAAATTCCAATAAAAATAGAAAAGAAAATGATGTGTGCTAAAAAAAATGTAAGTTATAAGTACTGTTACAAACATGGAAAGTCGCTTTCCAGCAATGTGAGTTTTATGGTTGGAAAGAGAGTTTTACAGGGATAAGTATGGGATAGCTAGCAGCAGCCACGTCTTGTTCCACGACCTTTGCGATTTTGGTGACGAAATATGGAATCTCAAAGGTGCTGGAATCTTCTCGATATTTCTATTAGGAGAGAAGATACGCCACGAATGTGCTTGATCATTCTATGTGACGTCACGTCCTGCCGGGGGAACAATATAAAGAGAGCGCTTAGACGACGGGCCGGTGGTTGTTCGATTAAGATCGCCTTGGAGCGTGAACGTGTTTGGAGTCCTATTCGCAGTGCGAGCTAGTAAGCTGGTGAGCTCAGCGCTATTGAAAGTGCAGTTGTCGTCTTTGCTAGTTATTTGCGGACTGTTTGTGTTGTTAAATAGCAAAGTGCTGAACTGTTATTACCTGTGAATCGCTGTCTATTTACATTGGTAATCTGTGCAAGAACTATTGTTTCCTATACCTGTGCTACGTGTTTTCCTGCATATTTGTAAATAAACCTTCATTCTCCATTATCCTGCGTGTTGGACTGTTCACACCATACACCCATTGAAAGATTTTGTAACAGTACTCAGCACTACTATCTCTTGAATCGATGGTAGTTTTGACTCTGTGCTGCAACTTATAGAGAATGTCACAATAAAAAATGTTGTTTAATGGGTATCGGAGTCATGGGACATTGTTACACAAAATTGGGTACTTACGTATTAACGCCACCGCAGCTGAAGTTGCGCTAATGCGCCAAGATTGGCGGTACTTAAACACCGCCAAATCGGTAGCTGCGGTGGCGTTAATACGTAAGTGCCCAAAATTGTTTACTAAAGTCGTGGAAGAAGTTATGGCCAAGTTTAGCTGATTCTAGCAAAGTTGAACAGGGAGAAGCAAACAGAAGCAAAATTCATCCGGTTATTAAATGTATCCCAGGCTGTGAAGACGCAACTGAAGACACTGTAATTGAGTGGTTGTCTTGTGAGACTAAAGCCAATCAGTTATATACAGAAGAAGAAATCATCTCTTTAATTCAGGATAAGCGACAAGATACCTCTGATCTGGAAGAAATTGATGAGCCAGAGAATCTTCTCTTTTCCCATTCTGAAGCTGCAAATGCTCTAGAAATAGCACTGCGATATATAGAGCAGAGTGAAAATGCGACATCAACAGACATTGTGTTTATGAGACGTTGGCATAATATTGCTTCCACGTCGAGAACAACAACAGGTCGTCAGACAAATATGAAAAATTTCTTCACCCCAAAAGATCGTTAATGTAAATGTATCTGTGATGTGTCGATGTAATGTGTTTTAATTAAATAGAAATGTGATCCTTGAATTATTGCATTAGTTTCGTCAATATGTACAAAATTATGCATGCTGAAAAAGTACTTTTTTTATTTTTAGTATACATATTTAAATCTTTTCAAGTAATTTTTTCATTTACATATAATTTTCGAAAATAAAATCGGTTCGGATTAACTGGAATTTCGGATTAGCAGGGTTCTACTGTATATACACCGGAATAAACGTGACGTCAGTCAAGGAAGTGAGTGGTAAGCTGAAGCCTTCTCCACCAACAATTACTCCATCGATTGAGACGCTTGCCTTGACATTAATTTGGAAGTGTCCTGTTGGCAACATCAATGTCTTTCCTTCGGGACACGCCCCTTTTTATTTTTCCGTTAATCGGTTGTCCGAGAATTTGAAAGGCAGGCACGCCCACACGGAAGAAACCAATGATTAGCTGAAGACTAGGAGAGGTAGTTGAGACACCAATTTCGGAGCTAATTATTTAGTAGGGAATTGATGCGTTTCATTAACTTGGAAGAATGTTGATTCTTTCTATGATGTTTGAATGCAGGTATGTTATGGATGTAGGTTAAGGTTTTAAATGATAGATGAAGAACAAATGTAACAATTACGTATATTTTGGATAACAGAACGCAAAAATGACTGATTTCCAATCGTTTCTTGAATCTTTTCTTTTCCCTTAGTGGGAGGGGTTGGCGCACAGATTACTTCCAGGGCTCCATCCAGGTTTTAATTTAGGGGCCCATTTTTGTGAAAAAAAATTTTTGTAAAATAATCATTATTGCGAAAAAAATTTTTATTAAAAATAAAAATATTTTTGAGGGAAAAATATTTGTGTGGAAAAAATATTTTTGAGGGAAAAAATATTTTTGTGAAAATTTTTTTTTATGTAAAACCTTCAATTTTAGTAGTCATATTTCTATATCTTACGTGAATATGAGTTTTGAGAAGGGGCCGTTTTTATAAAGTGGAATTTCGTGAAGGTGTCGTTTTCATGAAGTGGAATTTTATGAAGGAGCCTTTTTTATGAAGTGGAATTTTGTGAAGGGGGCCTTTTTTGTGAAGTGGAATTTTGAGAATTGGCCGTTTTCATGAAGTGGAATTTTGTGAAGGGCCGTTTTTATGAAGTGGAATTTTGAGAAGGGGCCGCAGAACGGCCCCAATTTTCGCCTGGATCGACCAATGACGTCAATGAGTTATTTCTGGCTGTGAATGTTTGATTGTCCCTCCCTCTAAACTATTAGGAGCATGCCTGGAATACAATTCGGCTAGTAAGATTTGTTCAGTCTGACTTCTGCCTTCCAATCTAAGCATTTTCTGAGCTCTAGTAACATCGGCGAGCTTAGTATGCCAGAAACTTGTGCGCTGACATCAGATTCGTGGTCAAAGACAGGATGGACACATGCAGCAAAACTGATAAGTTAGCAAATTTCTTTTTTGTTCCTTTATTCAAATTTTCTGTATAATCGAATCCAAATGTGTGTAACTTTCACGTACTATTCAATTGCTAATGCCAGATATAGGGTGACAATTATTGGGCTATATGAAAAAAGCCTTCATAACTTTTGAACCGTTTGCGAAGTTCAGTTAAAATTTGGCGGTTGAATACAGGGAATGTTGGGATTTTTTTTTGAGCTTGCGCACTCTTATTATTGTTGTTCATTTTCCGTTGAAAATGTCGAAGAGAGAGTTTCGGAGGGTGTATCGATCGTCAAAGTCTACTATTCGAGCAATAACAATCCGATTGCGGCTCAAAGGAAATTTGCGACCGAGTACAAGCTGAAGACAACCGCTCCGAGTGTTATAGCAATCAAAAATGTGATTGGAAAGTTCGAGAGAACTGGTAGTGTCGATGTCTCGACAGTTCAGCGATTTTTGCAGAATTTTGCTCTTCGTCTGCGCACGTCATAGCCATTGATGGAAACATATCGAACATGTCATAAACTAAATCCGAATATCCGTAGTTACTTTTAAAATTTGAATAAAATTTTTGAACTCGATAGTTTTTGAAAATTTTATTTTTTTTATTTAATATAGCTCAATAATTGTCACTCAGTAAAAACAAGGTTACTTTATTACTAAACTATCTATTTCGTCCCTTAATCATCAATGTTTTTTAAATGCATACCATATGTCTTCGGACAAATGAGGCAATTGAGAAAATAATCTTCAATTAATTCCAAATATTCTAAACAATAAATCTGATCCATTTTTTTGTTTAAGTAACAAAAGATATCATTTTAAATATCTATTAATTAAAATGGCTTACGTATAGAGAATAATATTTTGCAATGAAAAGTAGGGCTACAAACAGAACGCAAAGGAAATCACATTAATATTCTTAATGAGGAAAAGAGAGTTGTAACTTTAAAAAAAATTTCAACCATGTTCCTACTTTAAATAGATTCAATCTACGTTACCTGAAAACCACAATTAACCAAAATAACGTATTTTAATGATAAAAAATTTCATTTCCTCTTGCATGAAAGAGGAAAAAAAAATGATTACGAAGTCGCGGGTTACCTCAATGAAAACTGAAATGCTCTCTAACACCTGCTAATGAAAGCGAAAGAAATTTTCGCCATGATTACGAGAGGAACGGAAAAGAAAAATTAACTATGTCTCTTCCAATCGAAAATGAACTGAAGTCAAGCCGATATGAGTAGAAAAAAGGAAAGGTTGTAAAAACTAAAAATTAGATACGAACAAACAATTTTAAAGAAAAGGGGGAGAATTGCTTAAATGATGAAATAAGGAAAGAACAATTTGAGAAGCCAAAAGAATGTCTTCATTTTCTTCTCTCAAAAAGAAGATTATTTTGGGAGGTTATGGAGCATTCAAGTGCATTGAATGAGGTTATTAAATGAGTTGGAGGTAAAAATCAGTGACGAAATAAAAACAATGAGATGGTGGAAGAGACAATTAAGATGAATAAATAATATATAAATATAATAAATTGTATTAAATTAATATATAGGGTGTCGAGAATTGGTGGATACATTTGAAAAATTAATAAAAAATTAATAATGTTACAACTACGATTTTTAAAAAATGAGAGCGTATTTTTAAAAGTTTCTGTTTCAGATAGGTAACGTTCTATTAAGATGGAAATTTCCAATTTTTGAGAGTCATTATTTACGAAAATTTTAAAGCTAGAAGAGAAATAAAAGCACGTATCTGTAGTGAATTTTACGCCTTTTAAATTATTTAATAATTGTGGAACAAAATCCGAAGAGTTTTCGAGATATTCAAGAAAAACTGTAAATGGAATTCAGAAACGCGCATTGGCTACTGCTGATCGGTAACCATTACGGATAGAAATATCTCGCTGTACCAAATTTTGAACGTCGTAATGGTACGCCACCTATCTGGAAAAAAAATTTAAAAAATGCACTCTCTTTTAAAAAGAAAACCGTAGTTGTAACATTATTAGTTTTTGAGTTTAGAGTCAAACAATCTTCGGAAACCCTGTTTTATGTTAAATTTCTATGGAAATTATATCCAGTTTTTTATTGTTTCCAATCTTGTTGCAAAACATTTGTAAATTTCATGCATACCAGCATCACTGAAAATTCCCTCAATGTGCATATTTGTTGTTGCTGAGAAAGAAATTATATGACATAATAGTTTCATTAACCCTCTCATACCGAGCGAGGCGGTCTAAAAATTTCCCCTTAACAGCGAAGAAGGCCTGTTTGAGGCAGTTGGCTTCTTTTGGGAGGTGAGGTTATGAGATCTCATAGGAAGCGCGATAGGGGGGGGCGGTCCAATTATCCTTGCCAACCCCAGTCCATTTTTGTGCGCTTAAAGGGAATGTTATAGCAGGGGCGTGGTGGGGAAAATTACCGCCCAGGTTGGGAGAGTCCAATTCATGTCGTTTCATCCCAGAAATCCCTGGTTTTAAATGAGCTAGAAGAAAAAAGTCGCCTCGGGTTTAAACAGTTAATTAGGTCATCATAATTTTAAAGCTGTTTAAATATTAAATATAGATTAATTTATAAAAATGACGACTTCAATATTATATACTATTCAAACCAATTTTGTACTACGGACCGTAAAATACATTTCGCCAATGTGTCGTATTAGCTATAGCCAATGCAAAGAAAATAGGTGTATTCAAACCAATTTTTCAACCGATTATGAATATATAGAGAATCAAATAAAATAAAGCAAAAAGTGATTAACAAGAAATTTAAAAATATGTTACAAATTAATACAATGTTTTGGAAGCACGGAATATGCCGCTGCATACAGAAACAAAGGAAGGCAAAAAAACATTCAAAGGAAGAAGAAAGACGGAAAAAAAATAAATAAATCCGGAAAAACTGAAGTAAACAAACAAGAAATCCATTCAGCCTGCTTCTTCAGGGGATATGGACTTTTAATTCGAAATGGATTAGAAAAACTTGCGATATTTTTCTGCAAGAAGCTCGACTTTCATCAAAATCATTGTTGGGTTCACACAATTGACAGCACTGGTAAAGCACGTATCGCTGTATTTAGATTTTTGTTTTAAGAGTTGTGAACCTGGCATTTTCTATTCAAGTTTGAGTTCCGATGTAAAAATTCACGGATGAGGCGTTTGTAAAATAAATGTCTATTTTCAGTTTTGTAAAGAAGTTAGTTTTCTGATTGAAATTACTTTCTGTTGAGTCAGGGACTCAGAAGTACGTTTACTTAACTCTAGTGAATTAACATCTTGAACAGTTTTACTTTTTTAAAAGGTGAAAAATTAATTAAATTTAGCAGAGATTTCGGTAAAATCTTGGTTTGCTAAAACAAACAGCTTCTCATAGCCCGAAACCCCAAGTGAATACGAGATATAAAAGGAATTCACAAAGGAATTTTTAAAACAACAAATAAATATCGCCAATAAGATTAATTTTAAAAACTATTTAAAGAAAATTGTGCTAAAAATGAAATGAAATATATAAAATTAATTAAACTGTATTTATAAAGCGAGCCTGAAATTTTAAATAGAGGGCAATGACGAAGAAGAGGAAGAATGTTGGTTAATCAATATATAACACAGGTCTGCAAAAAAAATTCAGATGCATGGGATATTTTTGGTGAATTTTATGTTTCTTAGGGTGCTGAATCCACAACTGACCTCCATTTCCTTTCATCACGTATAGTGTTTTCGCAAAACATGGGGATTTTACCTTACAAAAGCACAACTGCGATGAAAATAATCAATATTTTATTACAATTAACTATGATTAATTTTTCTTAAAATTGGAAAAAATAAACAAAAACTATTCTTTCATGATATATTTAAACACTGCACGTTTACTCCTTTTGTCTGTGAAACCTTTTCTTCTTTTCTTTGACGCTCCTCCAAACACGCTTTCGTTCACCATCCTCTGTTCCCCGCCTGAGCAACCAACAGTAATCAGCTAGTATGCTGACGTCCCATCTTCCTGGTATCGTCTCTCCCCTACCACGGACATTTTGGTGAAATCTTTCACCCTGCTCTTCACTATATGGGAGTGTAGGAAATGAACTTTTGATCTCATCTTGCATCCTTGAGCTTCATACGCTGTCAACATGGTTGTACAATGGTTTTGTAGAGAGGGTCTCTAAAAACCTGTGCACTACATTCTTAAAAGAGTCCTACGCTTCTTTTTCTTTGTCCCCTATTGTTTCTCAAAAGAGGGAATCGGATAACAGTTTTCGCATGTCGAGGCCAGTAAAGACTCCCTCTTTCAACTTGGCTTCTGACAGTTTTGAGATATCTGAAGCATTCCCCATATTTAGGCAATGATTTAATAAACTGCTTCATAAGCCCTAATTTTATATGAAGAGGTGGTAATGAAACCTTTTTGAGGAGGAACCAAGGTTGTATTTATGACATTTTTTTCTCCGGGTGTTAAAGCACCTCGAAGTGACCAGTCAGTTTTGGTCAAATGGAGGTCTCTGGCTCGACTGTCCCACAAGCGTAGGAAGCAGGGATATTTTGTGTAACCTGCCTGCTGACCCAACAACATGGTTAGCATTTTGAAGTCTCCACAAACCATCTAACGATATTTTTGAAAGTTGATTTTCTCAAGAATCATTATAGTTTTCCTCCTAATGCACCGAGTGTCCTAAAGGAAGCGAAGAAAATGAATTACCATTATGCAGGAAGACTGCTTTGAGCCTCGTTTTAGACGAATATATGAATAGACGCCACTCAGATGGATAATATTCTATGCTAAAGCATTTCTTTAGCCCTTGAACTTCATTACAGGAAGCGATATTTCCCTCTTTGGAGAAAAACTGAGTGAATTTCTTCTCTCTGTGCCTGGAACAGGAAAAAAAAGTTCCAGGTGTCAGCAGATTTTTTACTTTTCAGTCTTGAACCTGGCAATTTAACTCCATATTTAGAAAGGCCTAAATCTCTAGCTAGATTATTAAATTCGTTCTGAGAAAAAGGTTGGGGTCCCTCAACAAGAGAAAAATCTGAGCTAGATTCGTCCTGTTGAGATAATGTGTTTCCATCCTCAGTATCACTCCGGATATCATCCAAACTTGAAGGTGGGTGTCAGTCTTAGAAATATGAAATTAATATATAAAATCATTATTGGATATGATTTTTTGACTCAAGAATATGATACCAGATTTCAAGTAAAAAAGTGAAATTTTACGCTTAATTCAACTAAAAACATGAGTTTTGCCTGAAAACCTGACGTGATAGAATTTTTTAAATATTTTTTCCGGTTTCTGTGAGTAAAAATCTATAAGAAACAGTCAAAAAATCCTATGCAGTTTTTTGGTTGCAGACCTGTGTAATCCATAACGGCAGCTTGTCAACACTTTGCTTACTGGTTAAGTATGTCTAGCATTTGCTGCTGTAAAAATATTTTAAACAGAAGGCAATGTCGACGAAGAGGAGGAATGTTGGTTAATCCATAACGGCAGCTTGTCAACAAGTTACTTATTGGTTAAATTTGTCTAGCATTTACTGCTGTAGAAATATTTTTTCATGTAAAAATAAATTCGGATTAATTATTGCCTTTTTGTTACTACAAAGTCGACTACGATTAAGTGCTCAAGTAAGGCCAGAACCATTTTCTTTTCAGGTTCTGGTCAAACCGGCTCGTCATTTTTCCCTTACTCCATTACCTCTTTGCACTCAGGAAAGAAATTAGAGCATAATTATTCACTAAATACAAGGGCTCATTTTATTATTTCTAGAAGTAATTGTATAAGTTGATTTTTACAGAAAAATTAACCTGAAACTTATTACGAGGGTAAGTTATTAAGTACATCACAAAAGATAATGAAAAAATAACTTACCATGATAATCACTTGGAAACAATTTTATTTTTCAACTTAATCTCCGCCACTGTTGATGCACTTATCTCATCGTTTTATCAGCGCCCCAATTCCAACTACATCAAATTCTTTGGGTTGCTGTCTCATCCACAGTAGGACTTCGCGTTGAAAGTTATCATCATCTCATCGTCATCGCCGTCGTCAGATGAAAATCGCTTGTGGCTAATTCTGGTTGGTCAGTGACACAGCATCCACCTTACAGCCCAGAGTTAGCCCCAAGCGATTTTCATCTGACAACGACGATGACGACGTTCAGCATGAAGTCCTACTTTGGATGAGACAGAAACCCAAAGAATTTGATGCAGATGGAATTAGGGAGCTGATAAAACGATGGCATAAGTGCATCAACAGTGGTGGAGATTAAGTTGAAAAATAAAATCATTTCCAAGTGATGATCATGGTAAGTTATTTTTTTCTTATATTTTGTGACTTACTTAACGACTTACCCTCGTACCACTCTGCATGAAATTCTTTTTAATTTTGAAAGTCAAGAAATGTTAAAATGACGCACAGTCTAAAATATTGTCTGATAGTAGAAATCTTCCAGTGCAAAGAGTTAACAACCCCAAACTACTTTTTCAACCCTTTTTCTCGTAATGATCCAGACCAACTTTCTGATACGAATCAACGAAAAAGGGAAGATCGAAAGAAAATATATTCCTAGGTGACTTATCTCACGTCACTACTCAGAGAAGGCAACTCTATTAGATTCCTAACTCTTCCTTTGACATCTGGAAAGAAAAGAGAAATCATCGCCCACACCTTTCTTCATTCCACCTCTTTTATATTCATGGTGGATGATCATTTTTCGGTCGCTCGTGTGCAAAGAGAAAACGTTCGACTCGAGAATGCCATCTTCATTCGATCTGTAAAAAAGGTAAACTCGTGTTCCGAATGTTAAATGTTTCGGAAAGAAATATATTAGAGGAGCGCGAATAAGGTGGAGACTTTAATTAGTGTAGAAAAGGAAGGAGGGTGTCATTTCTTTTATGTCATTTTATAGAAAGGAAATTTTAACTGAGTTTCGCATTTTATATGCTCATGGATGAACAGGGATATGGAGAGTAAAATTTCCGGTTGGATGCTGTCACGTGATTTGCCTTAACTTCCAGCGTCCGTGGCAAAATAGGTTAATTAGTTTAGCTATATTAACGTCTCGTTTTGAAGCAACACGAGGGATAATATGGTACAGACCTCGTATTTTTAACCTCGGTCAGATGACGAGGATGACACCTCAGCTGGCGCCTTCTCTCCAAAGTGCCGCACCACACCAACGGGATGACGTTTGGCCCCCTACGTATGATTTAACGTGCAACGAGCCCGATACACGACGGATCTTCAGTGGAATCGGGTTTCGAACCTGGAACCTTACCACTACACCAACGCGGCCTCCCAAGTCATTTATGGAAACAGGTAGTGCTCTCCATAAACAGAGGCCGGATCGTCCATTTGTTTCAGACGAACTTGCACTTGTGTGTCGAAGTCTGTCTCTATGAACCAGGATACACTGAGCTTCCTTCTGTGGCGACCACATTTTTCGTCAAATATGCGTCACCTGGAAAACGAAAAAACTGTATGAGTTATCTTGTCACATGTTCAAACTCGTTTCTTATTCTCTAGTACGGTTTTAAAGTTAAGAAATTCTAAAGTTGTAAATATAATTTATGGACATCCTGTTGTATTAAATACATCCCTAAGCGAAACTTCACTCGCTACTGCTCCGAAAAGGCAATTCTACTGGACTGCTAAATCTTCCTTTGCCATCTGGAAGGAAAAGAGAGATCATCGCCCACACCTTTCTTCATTCTACCTCTTTTAAATTCATGGTGGATGTTCATTTTTCGGTCCCTTCGGTACAAAGAGAAAACGTTCGACTCGAGAATTCCATCTTCATTCGATCTGTAAAAAAAGAAAACTAGTGTTGCGAATGTTAAATGTCTCGGAAAGAAATATATTAGAGGAGTGCGAATAAGGTGACGACTTCAAGTAGTGCAGGAAAGGAAGAGGGTGTCATTTTATAGAAAGGAAATTTTAACTGAGTTTCGGATTTTATATGGTCATGGATAAGCAGGAATCTGGAGAGTAAAATTTCCGGTTGGTTTCTATCGCGTGATTTGCCTTCTCTTCCATTTCTTGGCATAGTAGGATCCAGGTTGTGAGGAGATACTTTAAACTGTAACCGGATAAGAAGTGCTTTGTTCGTGCATCTCTCCCAGAAATCTTTCGATGTCCACTTCCTTTCCACTTTAAGAGTCGGTTTCTGAAATTTAACCCTCTGACTACCGAATTTTTTAACAGTTTACAGACCGAATTCAGATTCAACATAATTTTTATTTACTTTTTTTGCATATTTCCGTTCCTAGTGCTTTAGTTTAAAGACAACAATCATTAAAATTTGAATAAAATTTTTTGATTTTTTTTTAATGTTCCCAATTGGGAACATTGGCCACTTCTAATTAACTCTTTAATTCCGAGGCGACTTTTTTCTTCTAGACTCTTTGAAACCTGATCTTTTGGGAAGGATACGACATGAATTGGATTCTCCCAAAATGGCTGGTCAATCACTCCACCCCCTGCTATAACCTTCCCTTAAGGCGCTCGGAAACGGGCTGCGGTTAGCAAGGATAATTGTACCTCCTACAGTGCTTATCTCCGAAGTGATCTTAGAACCTCACCTCCCCTGGAAAGAACCCAACCGCCTCAAACCGTCCTTCGTCGCTGTTAAGAGGGAATTTTTAGACCGCCCGAGACCGCCTCGCTCGAAATGAGAAGGTTAAGCTCATTACACTATACACATATAAATACATAACACTGATGATCAGACTCAATAATATGGCAAAATATTGTAAAATTTGTTTTTATAACTAATCACAGATATGAATTCAAGTGAAAATTTATGAATTAAAATGATTAAAATATATATTTTGCATAAAAATTTGTAGAAAATGAAATTTTATAACTGTATCCTATGGCACTATGGGAAGTAGTTCGAATACACTTTGTTTACACTCATCGTACTCTTATCTTGTTTTTCCTCCACGTTATACATATTTACGTGAGTCATTCAATAAGGCAATAACCATCACTCTTCCCCTATGATACACAACCTGTAACTTTTCGTCTGGTTTGAGATCATCCCTTTTTGCCCCAGTTAGTAAAATGGTAATTGTACCCTTTCGACGAAACTCTAGATGAATGAGTTGGTTAAGTTTTCTGTCCGACGGAACTCCAGATGAGTGAATTGGTTAAGTTTCCTGTCAGACGAAACTACAGATGAGTGAGTTGGTTAAATTTCCTGTCAGACGAAACTACAGATGAGTGAGTTGGTTAAGTTTTCTGTCAGTATCTGTAGGCAAAAGCCATCCAAAAACAACACCTATATTTAGTGCATTTTGCAAATAAAATATTTCTTTTTGCGAAGATGTGACGGTAGTTTATTATATTTTATGCAACTGATCAACCGCAGCCACCCCAAAATCAGATTTCGTTGTCCTGTGAGTACCCTTTTCTCCTGTGCATAAGAATATCTTTTCTGATTAACTGGCTTGAAGGATGAAAATCGTCTCTTAAGAAGCAACATCACCTATCTTAAGTTTTAGAAATTTCAAAGAGGAAGATTCAAATGAAATGTTCACCCCAATAACGCATAATTCCGAATTTTTTTAACACGGGATATAAATATAAGATCGTATATTCCCTCCAGATGTGAAAAAAATTATTCAGAAATATTCGTTATTGTGGGAGAAACATTGAATATTTACTTCGTCTTTGAAATTTCTAAAAAGTGAGATACGTGGTGTTGCTTCTTAAGCGATGAAATATTAATTAGAAAAAACAATCACGACAGAATTATCACTCTGGCTATACATAAATGATTATCCGACACATTTAGCTCGCTACCCCCAGATTACAGAATAAATTTATTTTTTTTGCCAAAAATAAAGCATTAACCTTTTTAACAACCGAAGGGGATTTCCTTTCCAGAATTCTAAGAGAATCGTGCTTTCCATTCTACTTTCAGTGGAAATTCAGAACAGAGAAATTCCTTTTTTCACAGAATAATCACAATTGGCCAATGTTCCCAATTGGGAACATGAATAATGAATTATAGCAAATGCGTTTCTTATTTGTATAATTATATTTTGTCTGTTATTAGTAACGTGGACATTTGTAACTGTGAAGAGATTTTTAGAAATTTTGGATCGTTTTTTAAAATTTGTTAGGGATTTTTATGCCACGTACAACTTGAAATGTAAAAATAGCCCATTTTTAAGAATTTCTGTAAATTACCCATTTTATATCTGAAACATAATTTGAATATCAAAACATCAAGCTTACTTTTTAGGATAAGTAATAATTTTTTCAAAACAATATGAACGATATTTATAATATGAACGATATAAATTGAAAATGCATTTTATTACTGAATGTATTTTTTTAATTAAAAAAATCGTTCATGAATTATTGCTCAGCCCAATATCATTTTACACAAAGTTTTCAATAATGCCCCCACTTTTCCAATTATTGTTCCTAATACTGAAAGGGAAAATTTTGTATTTTTTGTAAGTAAAAGGAAGGCTTCACTCGCTACATTCATTTTGCTTTTAGTAGATAGCCACAGAAAAAGAAATAATCAATAAAACTTTTCAATTATAATGCGATTCCATTTACTTTAAAAGCGATAATACAAACCAATAATAATTCATTCCACTTAATGGGTATTTAAAATATGTTTCGGTAGAAAGAAACTCCTTCTTTAAGATGAAGTCAGTTTTTGAAGCTACACGAGAACAGTATTGGGAGTGACCTTATAATTTTTTATCGGGATCAGATGGTAAGGATGCTAGAAACAAGCAGTGCTGCAAAAGTTGTTCAGACTTAAGTTGTAGTTAATTTTGTGCTGATTATTTTTGTATGCAATGATGATACACTAAAAATTGATAGTTTTTGAGTTATAAGCAAAAAACTGGAGAAAAAATTGTTTCATGTTTTTTGGCTATAACTAAAATTCCAACAAAAATTGTTCGTGGCAAACCTCAGATGCATAATCACAACCCGAAAAAACATGAATCAAAAAATTGCAACTCCTCCAGAATTAGATTTAAAAAACTACTTATCGACTAAACTAGTGAGAAATAGCAAAAAAAAGGCCAAATGAGGAAGTCGCGCCAAACGAGAGCTGAGAAAAATGCAACTCAAATTAATGCAATTTTAAGCGGAGAAAAGGTTGTTTTTTCCCCGCTTCGCGTTGCTTATTTCGTTAATTTCGGATCCGTAGGAGGGGCTAAATTCTCTGCAGCTGTGGTCTGTCCCTCTCAATTCTTGATTGATTTTCCGTCTTCCTTTTACATTTTTTATTACTTTATTGCCATTTTCGTTGATCACTGAATTCTCAAAGTTGAAAAGTAAGCCCATTAGAATAAAATCGAAAATAAAATCTTCTAAAATAATTTCAGGGGGACTGCAGGTCTGCAGCTCTTATGGACGAGCCGCCACTGGATGCTACAGGAGACAACACGCCAAACTGGTCCGAATTTCCACACAGAATCCAAGGTCACATTTGTTTCCTAACTTCTTGGTGATTCTGTGCATATTTAATCCTTTTGAACATTGGCTAGTTGTGACTATTCTGTTAACATAAATAAACGTCATTGTATGTTTGTATGTGTGTTTGTAAGTATGTTTGTATGTGTGTTTGTATGTATGTTTGTATGCATGTTTGTATGTTCCTCATCTCCTCCTAAACCACTGCTCCGAATTTAACCAAACTTGTCATATTATTTAAGACAAGGGAAAGATACCTGTCAACTTTCCAGAGCGCAAAAAGTTAATTAAACAGTCAGTTAATTAGAAATTAACCGAAACATTTTTCTGCTGTAAGTTCGGTGCAATATATCCCCCAAAAATATTTTTATACAGTCTTAAATTTCAGAATTTTACCTTTTAAATGATACCAATTTTATATCTGTGATTAATTTCTTCAGTTTTTATTAATTTTTCAAAATTTAATATATGGTTGATTACACGCAGACGATTTTGAAATAAAGCAAATTTAATGATATTCCGTTACTAGACAACGATGTAATTACTTTACCATTATTTGCTTATTTTTCTGTTTATTTTTTGAAATAACGTTGGAAATGTTTCCTTTGGTTCTTAAAGAATTCTAAAGCTTATTTAATTAGATAAAAAAAATCGCTGCAGTTAATATCGCCTGCCATCTTTACCTGCGTTTTCTACGAAATAATAAATCAGTAATATTTTAATTAAAAATATATAATTTTGAGTATCACGAGATTCGCCTAAAAGAAAACATAAGTCAGTCGCTCAAATTCCAACAATGGCAAAGATAGTAAAGCTTTTGTAAGCAGATGAAATAGATGTCTGACAACAACACTCTCCAAAAATGTCTTTAGAGGCAAGTATTGGATTAATGTAAGTTGTTGTAGCCTTAATCTCTGTAGTTGGTAGGCTGTGATTTTGAATGCTTATTGATCATATTTTTATGCAAATGAGGTCTTCAAAACAAGATAAAGGTCAGTGCCAACTTTTCAAAGTCCAAAAGTTAATTAAAAATTTAGCTAAATTTCGGCGTTTTGCCGCGATATGTTTCGAAAATGTTATCTAACAAAAACTAATTTTACACCATAATTTTTTTAATTACCTTCCCAGCGACACTAATTTCTTTTCCGTAATTTTTTTCTCTTATTTTAATAAATACAATTGTAATTTATAATTTATTATTTATTTAATAAACATAATTAAATTATATATATTTAATAAATTATTAAATTTATTAATTATTTAATTATAATTTCATATATATTGAATAATAAGTTAATATATATTTAATTTAATTATTTAATAATTATTTATTAATTATTTATATTTATTAAATTATTTATATTTATTAAATTATTTATATTTAATAAATATAAGTAAATTTAATAAATATAAAAAATACAATTATTATTTATTTAATAAATACAATTTGTAACATTTTTTTAGTGTTGATTAACAAAAATGCACATACGAAGAACTGTTAACAAAAAACGGTAACAAAATACTGCAAAACGCTAAAAAAAGTTTAAAAGCAGACAATTCACAATTTATACCAGGAAAAACTTTTCATTTGGTTTATTTTCTTGTCTTTTATTAATCAAAAATAATTAATCGTCCCAAGAAGTTCGTTAAAACCTTTTCTATAATTCAGTATTTGGGATAGAAACTTGAACTACTTATATAACAACTATTACGGAGAGAATTAGTTTTCGGAGTTTTTTAAAAATAGTTTGTTTCAACTGATGTTCTAATTTTAATTTAAAAACGTCCAACACGATAAAACGATTTTGTGTATTATAATATTTTATACAAAATTATTTAAATTTTAATCCCGGTATATCAGCTATTTTAATTTAAAAACGTTTCAGATGATAAAAAAATTTTGGGTTTCATAATTTTCATTACAATAGTGGATTTTACATCAAAAATATTAGACATGAAAGTATTTTAAGCCTGAGCAACTCTGGGCATAAAAGCTAGTTAATATAATAAATCTGCCCATATCTATTTGCTTTATCGTAATATACAGGTTATCCCATATAATCGTGGTCTAATGAAGAACTTCTAAATCCTTAGATATATACAATATACATATACCTTCATCTGGAAAAATGCTTTAAATTACGTAAACAATTGTATCTTATATTTATTGAGTCAATAAATGTAATATTGAAAAAATATGAGACCTAAATTTTTTGCTGTCTCCTGGTCATATTAATCATATTTGTAAAATATCTTTGACACATTAACATTTTAAAAAGAAAGTGCCACTTTTCTTCGTCTAAAACTGACCGAGTTTTGAAGCTTTCAATTTCATCATTTATGCCAATCACCGATCCTCTTTCCGTCGAGGCGTCCGTTTATCGGAGGATCTTCTTCGAAGTAGCCATTGAAACCATCTAAAAATAGTGATATTCAATGCTTTATCTTAATGATATTCAATGCTAACAATTATAAAGTGCCACCTTTTTAAACATGAAGGAAATCAAATAAAAGTACATAAAAAGGCATTTCGGAAGGACTTTCGGTCATCGGCGTTTGGAGAAGGCAACTCAAGCGGAATCCTAACTCTTTCTCTGATAGCCGGAGGGAAAAAAGAAATCATCAGCCTTCCTTTATTCTATGTTTTTATAGTGAAGGCGGATTTCTTATTTCTCTATTTTTCTGTCGTTCTGTTCCAGAAAGAAAACGTTAGTTCTTCTCTTTATGAATGTTCTATGGCTTGGAAAGAAATCTATTAGATGAGTGTGAATACGGTTACTATCATAAACTGGTAAAAAAGGAAATGGCGCGAATTCCTTAAAACGATATTGAAAAAAAGGATATTCCTCTGCCAGTTTTTATGAGATCGTGAACGAACACAAATACACCTCTCTTCGTGCTTAAATAAAAGTACACAAAAAGGCATTTCCGAAGGACTTTCGGTCATCGGCGTTTGGAGAAGGCAACTCAAGAGGAATCCTAACTCTTTCTCTGATAGCCGGAGGGAGAAAAGAAATCATCAGCCTTTCTTTATTCTGTGTTTTTATACTGAAGGTGGATTTCTTATTTCTCTATTTTTCTGTTGTTTTCGTCAAGAAAGAAAACGTTCGATGCTATAGTTCTTTTTAGCCATTCCATGGAAAATAAATCTCTTTATGAATGTTCTATGGCTTGGAAAGGAATCTATTAGATGAGTGTGGATACGGTTACTATCATAAACTGGTAAATAAGAAAATGGCGCGAATTCCTTAAAACGATAAAACGATATTGAAAAAAAAGTATATTCCTTTGCCAGTTCTTATGAGATCGTGAACTAACACAAATACACTTCTCTTCGTTCTTAAATAAAAGTGCATAAAAAGGTATTTCCGAAGGACTTTTGGTCATCGGCGTTTGGAGAAGGCAACTCAAGCGGAATCCTAACTCTT
>BGPR01028288.1:0-20072 GCA_013235015.1 Araneus ventricosus | reverse complement strand
CATTTCTAGCTAAATGTCTTCTAATTTTAACCAGACTTTTATCGAAAATAATGATTATAGAACAATGCATTAACGATTTATCTAATCATAAATTTATTTTCGCTTCATGTGCACTAAAAAGATAAAATTCTAACGTTTCGACTTCCTGATTATTCGGAGCAATTTGTTGATAATGCGCGATAACGAATTCAAATTTCTTTTTTCCTTTTATGATTGATGAAGCATTATCGGAACTGGTTATCATAATTTTACAGAGATAAAAAAAATTGCAGTAGAGATATGAATCCACCAGTTAAAATTTCAGGAAATTTTTCCAACAATATCTGTTTGGTATACATATTATTCAATTAGAATAATGCTTAATGTCTATGAAACAGTGTTTCCAAAAGAGTAATAAATTTGCCGTACTTCAAATAATCCTAACGATTCTAGGCGCAGGGATGTGGAATGAAGTTCAATACTTCAAATGTTCTTTATAATTAAGGAAAACACTTTGTAATAGGATTCCAAAGCTCTTCGATTTCATCTTTTATATCCCTCACTTATTTCATGTAGGCAAAAAAATAAGAGATCACATTAAAGTTTGCTAATTCCAGAAAATATAAATATTTTGAAAAGTTCAAGGTTGGTGCACACTCTTAAAACGGCGCCAAGTCGCCAAAGCTAATACAGGCAATACCTGCATATAGCTTTGGCGACTTGGCTCCAATGATATGCAGCGGTCAACGTCTTGCTTCGGCGATTTGGCAGCATTTTAAGAGTGTGTACCAACTTCTAGATTTCAACCAAGTTCAAGATACCAAATAAAGACCAAAATATATGGACGGTTTAAAGTCACAGTGGTGTATAAGTCACTTTTTCCAGAAAAAGTTTAATATTCAACCATTGTACAAATTCAACCCCTCTGTTAAATTCGGATCCAGGCGACTTTCCTACATTACAATATTTTTGTTCTAACGAATTTATTACAGCACTTTTCGAGTTATGTTAATTTCTGGAAAACAAATAAAATATACCTTGCACCACAGTAACTTTAATCCGTTCATATATTTCTTTACAATAATTCATTTAACTTTTATAATTTATGCTATGATTTATGAATATTTCTAGAAAAAGACACAAGCGCAGCCAGCTCTTAAATGAAAATGGAATCTCAATTTTGCAAGCATCTAAAATTTAATTCTTCTAAAAATTGAATCCCAAATATGGTTGGAAATGAAAGGATGTTGTTGAAGCGCCAACTGTGTTTGGCGCCTTGGCGGGGTTGCCAAATGTATAAGCCAAATATTGTTTGCTTTTTGTCAGAAGCTTGTACTGTTCAGCAACGGATTCCGAGACTACCACTTTTGGGAGATTTTACACCGGAAAGGGGTGTCAGACAATGAGTCATATGAGCGCATTTCCGGAATTCTTTGTTAGATCACGCTCAGTAAAATGGAAACATCACCCTTCCATTCTTCACTTTACCCCTATTTTGATGAAAATAACTCTGCCCGGCGCATGCGCAAAAGAGCGGAGGGTTTCCGAATCCGTTACTAAACAATATGATCTGACCGGGTAATGACGTGTGAGCAAAGGGCTCATAATCGTTATAATCCGGAATAAAGTATTTAAATGGAATTTGTAAGAAGATTTGTTCAGGATCTGTTATTATGTAATGATGCCTGTGAGTATAGACATCACTGTTTTAGGCTAAAAATTCCTGAATAATCACACTGGTCTGTCACAACAGATGTCTTTATATGAGAAAGAGCGTGAAAATTTTTTGTTACATTTTGATAAAATAAAAACGATCCTAAAAGTTCTATCGGATAAAAGTTAGAACCATACAGGATTCACTGAGTAAAATTGAGATTTTCTAATTTTTTTAATCGGTCGATAAAGAAATTTGATCTAAAAGACAATAACTTTAGACTATCAAAGGAATCGGGCAATAGTGTATTTTTTTTGTGTAATGATATATTTGGTCGCAAGTTTTGATTCTTAAATTGCAGAAGATTAAATTTTAAAACCAGGATGGATGCTCCCCCCTCGTCTTTCTCGTAGACTTCCATAACATGACGCGTTTGTGTTCACGGTCGCCGTATGGTGAAGAAAATCGACCATACAATTTGGAGTTCTTCCCTTTGAGCGATTGGGTTCCACATTTGATATAGATCTACAAGCTTTGTATCTAGACTCCATAACATATTGTTATGAACCTGTAATGTCGCTTCCCAGCAATGTTAATCTTATGGATGGAAAAAGACCTTTACAGAGGTTTTGTTGGCTGCCGGGGGAATAGAAGTCAATGGCCCTCCAACTTTGACGATTATTTTGGTGACAAAATGAAGGTTCTCGAAAATACCAGAATGGTCGCTCTATCTGTATTAGGAGCGGAGTTATGGAGAATCTTCGAGAGATTCTAAGTGATATCACATCCTATAGGAAAAGGGTATAAATACCGACCTACTCAATGAGAAATCAGTCTCTTTGGAGTCTTGTTCGTATTGCGAGTTGGACAACTGTTAGACGCTGAGCGCTATCGTCCAAGCTATTATTGTTATTATTCGTGAGTTGCTGCCTGCTTGTGTTGTAATTTGTGCAGGTTCTGTTCTTTTTGTGATGCAGTGCTTCAAGTTTTTGGAATATTCATTAAATAAAGCGTTATTTTCATTTATCCAGTTTGTAGACTGCTTTCACCGTATATCCACCGGGCGATTTTCGTAACAATATCGTCAATGAAAGAGCAAAATGTCGCGTGTCAAAAATTCCTTTCGTTGAAATCCACTAGACGGTACCTCTCCATATCGCCAATGGATGCCAAGTCTCCAAGACGGCTGCTAAGGTAAACAATGCAATGAAGCAGTCATAATTAAGGACTAACTGCTTAAACTTCGACAGAATTTTCATTTTTATCTGAGAATTCATAGATTTTTTCCGAGTCTTCATATGTTGAGTTTGCTGTACTTACCATATAATAACCAAGTGGCATGGCTGTACAGTGTTGGCTTACTATCATATCAAATCCCTTAGTCGCCATCTTGCTTTTGGGCGTTGGCGATTTGGCATCCGTTGGCGATGTGAAGGGGTACCGAGTAGTGGTTTCCAACCAAATGGAATTTCTAATATACGGCCTTTTGCACTTTCAGTGGCGATATTCCATTTTTCTTGTTTGTGGTGAGTTTTCATGTTCATGTGCACATGAATAGACATCCGATAGACACTCGACGCATTGATAGATCTGGTCCAACATTTGATACTCATGCTAAAAGCGGGTGAAAATGTACAAGCCGAATTTCATTTATCTGGCTCATTGCGTTTCTGAGGTATCGTGTTCACAGATAGACATAATTCTAAAGGTTGTTTTATCGGACTCGAAGAATGTAAAAAATGTGGATATTCATAAAAAAATAACGAGCTAATTTTTTTTTTGACGATCACAGTACAGGGTGTCCTAAAATTGCTGTCGCACTTTAAATGAATTATTATTAGGAAACAAAGAAATGCGCTTGCGGACTTTTGTACTCGTTGGAGAAAGTATCAAAGTTTTTTTTGACGTAGACTTACGTCTCTCTAATGGTGGGTCGGGAAAGGAAAAAATTGTGACGCTTTTCGTGGTATTTTTAAACGCTTATAGCTCCGCAACCAAATAAAATAGAGAGTTAGTTGCAGTTTCATTTAACAGAGAAAGGTGAACATGGAAGATTTGCAAAAAGAATTTTAGAATTCGGAATTACGGTTTAGTCACAGTCGAGATGCCAATTTTGTGAAAATCACGACAAAAGTGTGATGACGTCACAGCGACCGATGCGCGCACACGTAGACTAAGGCAATTCATTCATCGATCGCGCGAAATATTACTCAAGAATTGTTCAATTACGTCGAATTTCGTGATATTTTTAAACGCTTATAGCTCCGCAACCAAATAATATAGAGAGTTGCTTTTAGTTTCATTTAAAAGAGAAAGACAGACATTAAAGATTGCAAAAATAATTTTTGAAGTTGGAATTACGGTTTAGTCATAGTGGAGTTGCAAATTTGGTGAAAATCACGAAGAATTTTACATAGAGTCACATAGTCACACTAGACTAATAGGCACTATAGATTATAGTCACATAGAGAGTTAATAGTCACATAGAGCTACTCTAGTCACAGAAAGTCACAGCTGAGTAAAGTAAGCAAGTCTACGCCCTCAATCCCAGCGGCCGTTTCGTAGAGACAGCCTCCCGTCGATTTTTTTCTTTTTTTGTTTGTTTTTGACGATGTTTAGAACATATCAATGTGCACACCCATCAAGTCGGTTAGAGATTTTCTCAACTAGGTTGTGACAAGTATTGGAGAATAAACGCATAAAAATATGTTATGCCATTCATAAATTGTCGATCTTGATAGTGGATTTATTGTGTTTAGGCCGAAATTTACGCTGGACCTGCTTTATCCGATATACCAAGCGATTACATGGACCATTTCTTGCAGTGAAGCCATATTGAAACGAGAATGAGAAAACCTGATGCTCTCTATTCAGTGATCATTTCATTTACAAATGCAAAATAAGATTAACAGCTTATTTATTAAATAAAAAAAGGCATTTTATATGTTTGGTAGTTTATTTTTAACGATTTTTGAAGGTGTGAATATACTTTTTGGGCACCCTGTACTTTCTCTTTATACAGGGTGAACAAAAAGTCCGTTGAAAATTTAAAAATTCATAAAAACCGGAAAAATAAGCGAAATAAAAAACGGTTTGCAGGGTTAGCATCGATAGATCACGGGATTTTTTAAGACAGAAAAAATAACTCAAATAACAGTCGATAGGTGGCGCTGGTACGAGCAACTTCGGTGGAAATTTGCAAATAAGACGGTTATAAGAACTTGCGCTCCTAATCCACAGCCACAACAGATTTTGAGATTTCTGATTCATTCGACTCCCAGCCATGGAAGAGGGAGGTCGCTCCAGGAGCTCTCTGAGCAACACTACTTCCTCACAGAGAACGCTTAGCGCAGAGTCTGGCTCTTCACGTCGCAACTCAGGAATTGTGACGGATGAGTCACAGACAGACTTTACTCAATCATGGATCGAAAAGCACACCACTAGTCACCGCCCTGAGCAAAACACCTGCCGGCGAATCTACGATCTTAAAGTCAAGATCAAAGCTCTCCAAGCCAAAGTCCGGGAAACTTCCAGATCTCTCAAGAGGACCTACTCAATGCCCCGTGAATGTCTCCCTAGAGGTGTTCTTGAAGGCGACGAGAAACGGTATGCAGATGCCCTGGCTGAGCTCGCTCAAGCTGAAAAATCCCTGATGGAACTTGAATCGCGTCCTGATCCTAGAAGCAGCACGCATTATGAGCAAACCATGAATACTGAGATGGAGGAAGCCGGTCAGTATGCTAACTATCCTCTGCCTAAATCTCCCACTCCTCCCTGTAAACTTTCTAACTCCAATGCTTTCCAAAAGGTCTCTCCAAAAAAGGCTGCTAGACCCCAAGTATAGAAAAGAGCAAATCTCCCATAGATACCTCTAACAGGTTCCAAAACTTAATGGATACTACCGAAAATAATATCTCAATTGATCCTGAAATCAAAATCTCCATACCAGACATAAATCTGAAACTATCTAGTGACTACAACCTAACTATCCAGGAAATTGTCAGAAACTTACCCGAAACTACTTGCAAATGTAACCGCGGTTATATCAGGATATCTCCCCATTCTCTTGAAGATAG
Organism: Araneus ventricosus; assembly: GCA_013235015.1. NCBI lineage: Eukaryota > Metazoa > Arthropoda > Arachnida > Araneae > Araneidae > Araneus > Araneus ventricosus. The sequence goes on along the minus strand of BGPR01028288.1, from coordinate 14,363 downwards.
GGATAAAATCATTGAGACTTTAGATAAAACTGAGAAAGAATACGTTCTCTCCGAGTCCCCAGAAAACAGACCGATAAAAATCGTTATCAAAAATCTCCCACCTGACCACAGCAAAGATAGCATAGTTAATGACCTAGAAGAAAATAAATACCATGTAATCAGAATCAACCAGCTCCGTAACTACCGACTGAAAACCTTTCTTCCCATCTTTTTAGTTGAGCTAGCTAAAACTCCCAATGCAAACAACATCTTTCAACTAGAAAAAATCAATAACTTCAACGTGAAAATAGAGCACTATAGGAAAAAGCAGCGCGCTACCATGTGTTACAAATGCTCTGACTTTTTTCACAGTGCCAGGAACTGCAAATGTAAACCCCGCTGCATTAAATGCAACGGGACCCACGAAACTCGTATGTGCAGTATCAAAACCAAAATCGAAAACCCAGTTTGTATCAATTGCAAAGAAAACGGTCACCTTGCCTCGTGGAAAGGATGCCCCAAATATCCAGTAATCAGAAATAATTCTCCCCCCACCTACGCACAGAAAGTAAAATCCAACCTTCCAAAAACAAATAATTCTCCCACAACTAACTTTAGTAAACCCTCCCCGCAGATAGACACCGACACTTATGACAAATTTGAAAAGAACATGAACGCTCTTAAAATCATTAATGACGCCTTCATTAAATTTCCTAAGCTCATCGAAATCAGTGAAAAAATTAAGATTGCAAAAACTGACTTTGAAATAGTCAGTCTCCTGCTGAAAATTTTCACGCACTAGCTCCGCCCATTACTGCACACCTCCTCTCCCTCTACATCTCCACTCTTCTCTGATTGGCTCACTGGCTAGCTTTTTATACTGGCTCCTCCCTTGAACTTCTCAGTCTGCCACGACCTCCAGCTTCGTTCAGTCGATCTCTCGACATCCTGAGTTTAACATCAATACTCTTACCATCAACAGGCATCACGGCAATGTATGGACCGCAAGGCACTCCCATCTAGTCAGGACAGGAGGTAGCCCCCCTGCGGGGGGCGGGTACTCCCTGAATACGTTGACTAACCACAGCCACAACAAGTGAACAAGGATGCTGCGTGCGAAGGATAAATCTTTATTGGTGAAGTTGTTTTACGTGAATCAAGAATTAGCTACCATTCCCTTCTGCACTCTACCGTAGCTGGATTTTTGACTCGTCTGTAATATGTTATCCCCTGTGGTGGTGGTCACGTGGAAAACATACTGCTGTAATAAACGATTCGGAGGCATTCTGTTCGTTACTTGCGTATCTTTTTCTTTACTTGTGTACGTCAGCGCCACCTATCGGCTGTTATTCGAGTTATTTTTTTTCTTGTATTAAAAAAACTCCCGTGACCTAGAGATGCTAACGCTGCTAACCGTTTTTCATTTCGGTTATTTTTCCGGATTTTATGGATTTTTAATTTTTCTACGAATTTTTTGTTCGCCCTGTATATACAGTGTTTTAATTAAAATTTGCCTATTGAGGTCACAGAGCCGGCCCTATAGCTCAGAACCAAACAAGATTTCACCAAGTGATGCGCTCTGTGAAAAACGAAAAAAAGAAACATGCATAACAACGATATATTGAATGAAACAAGACTTGAACAAGAATACGTTCGGAACTTAATTTCGGCAGCGGTTTTATTTAAACTGAAAAAAACCCCTCAAATTAACTACTAACCCTTTGCTCTCGGAAAAGTAATTAGATGCATAATTATTCACTTTTTTACAAGAGCTCATATTATTGTTTGGAATGTAAAAAAATATGTTTGTGTAAGATAATTTTTCCAGAAAAATTATTCCACAACTTTGTAGGTAGTTTTTTAGCCATCAAAATCAAGAAACGTCAAAATGATGCATCGTCTAGAATGGTGCCTGAGAGTCGTCTCTCGAGTGCAAAGGGTTAAATATTGCATCGGTAATAAAAAAATCTGCAAACCGCCTTAGATAATGGCACACCTCTTAACGAAATGTTAATTATTTTCGTCTTCTTTTTGACGTAGACTTGCGTCTCTCCATAGTGGTCTAATGGCGTGTCGGGAAAGGGAAAAATTATGACGCTTTCCGCGATATTTTTAAACGCTTATATCTCCATGAACAAATAACAGTGAGTTGGTTTTAGTTTCATTTAACAGAGAAAGGTAGACATTGAAGATTGCAAAAAGAATTTTAGAATTTGGAATTAGGGTTTAATCACAGTCGAGTTTCAAAGTTGGTGAAAAACACTACAAATTTTGATGACGTCACAGCGACCGATGCGTGCGCACATAGACTATCCAAGTACATTTGAAATCCATTCATCGATCTGAGTTTCACGAGAAATATTATTGAAGAATTGCTGAATTACATCGAATTTCGTGGTAAAGTTAAACGCTTATAGCTCCTCAATCAAATAACATACAGACTGGGTTTTAGTTTCATTTAACAGAGAAAGGTTGACAATGAAGATTACAAAAAGAATTTTAGAATTTGGAATTACGGTGTAGTCACAGTCGAGTTGAAAAGTTAATCAACACTAGTAATCACTATAGAGTTAATAGTCACACAGAGCTACTTTGGTCACAGAAAGTCACATTTGAGTAAGGTAACTAAGTCTACACTCCTCAATCCCAGCGGCCGTTTCGCAGAGACAGCCTTCCGCCGAATTTTTATTTTACAGGAAATCACTCCATTGGCTAATATTTATCTGCTCATAAAGATTCTTTCAGTAATCCGCCAACCAACAGACGCCTCGAGGTTGTCGTTGTCGTTGACTGGCCCAAGATGATGAAATTCAAAGCTTTATGACTTGGTAAATTTTAGTCCAGTCGAACCTAAAATCAAGTCAATCTTCCAATTCGGTTTCTTCACCTGGTTATTGGATTTAAAAAAATAACCGTTTATAACAGGGCCAAAACATAACAAAAAACGGTTAACCCACACAAAAAATCAATAAGTTTTTGCCATCCCTGCATAGAAGTGAAATTGTGTTTCGTTTGGTGCCACAGAACCGGCTCTAGCGGTTTCTGAATAGGCTAACTTTAATTATAACAGTCCTGTACTTCGTATACAAAGAAGTAAAAAACATCTCGTTTACTTTACTTTACAATTGATGAAACTTACTTAAACATCCACGGCTCGACCGTCACAACTTTCACTCCAAATCTGTACATCTCCAGTCGCAGGCCGTCGCAGAAGCTTTTCGCCGCGTGTTTGCTCATGCAGTAAGGTGCCATACCGCCATACGTATACATACCTGAAATAATTGAAACATTTCATTAGATCGAAATACAAAACTTATCTAACTGCTAAACCACTGAGAACTGAGGTGAGTGGCCTAGCTGCAACTTTTGCCGCCGGGGCAAACTTGCCACATGCCGCCCTTTCTTTACACGAGACATGGATAAAGTGACCATTTATTCCCCCCCTCAAAACGGGACATTTACTATTTTTTATTTAATACTAGCCGCCTTCGGCGACCAGCTGGTTCGCCCGTTTAAATTAGTTTTTATTTTTGTATTTTATATTATAGCATTATCCGTCGCAGTTTCAGTCGCGATAACTCAGCAAAGATAAACAAAAAACTGAATATTTTATTGTATTTGACAGATAGTAAAATATTTAAAGTCGTGAAATTTAAAATGCCAGCGATACAATTCTGTGTGATGCATCGCAGCTAACGAAACTTACAAACTGAGTTTCAAATAACTCTCACTCAATTCATCTATCACTCATCGGTAGAATGATGTACGCTGAATAGGGTCGCGAAAGCCGAACATGCTGGACGCCCATGTGAACCAGTGGATACAAAAAGTGGGGCGGCAAAAAATTCATAGACATCTAAAAGACCCGAGAGTACAGGAGGTAGATAATAAAATTTCAAAATTGGTTAGTTTTCCCGAACACTATTGCCTTTTTGTAATTCATAGTTTCAGGCTGTAATTTCTAGTTTCTAATATCAAATTTAATGAGTTATCACTTGAGGAAATTTAAGTTTGGCGGCAGTACCGTACTCTTAAGCCTAACCAAAATTTTAATAAAAAATTACCTATAATGCAGTATGCAAAAATTTGAAAGCGTTTTCATGCCTCATAATTTTAAAATGTCAGTAAAGCAAGAGATTAAATGCTTGAAGATAGGACGAAAATCATTTCAGTGTACCTCAAAAAAAATAAAAACAAACAAACCTGAAATCAAATATCTGTTGCCACGCCTTATAAAAATATTACTTTGAAGCAGGTGCTATAAAATATTTCAGAAATGCAATGAATACTAAAGTGAAAATTCCGCTTTGGAGTTAATTTCCCCAAGAAAAATACTCATACTATCACAACCGTAACAATTTCAAAAGCGCGTGAATAAAAGATTTGCTGAAATAATGAGATGGTTTGAATTTTACTTACAACAATAAAAACATCGTTACAATTCATGTTTTAAAACATTTTGAAACATCAATTAAAATTGAACAGAATGTCGCATGGAAATAACATCGGTGCCATTAAAAAGCTAATTTTTTTATCTTTAAGATGATGCAAAAACTGGTTTTTTTGCGATAATAGGATCCGAAGTTATTTCGGAAAAACGTTAAAATTTAAAGTCACTTTTAAATAATTTGAATTCTAATAAAAATTTCGAAACATCCTTTCTTGGTGAGCACCTACTCCCCAAGAAGCAACCGCCTGCCAAATTTCAAGTTTCTAGTCCCAGTGGTTTGGGAGAATTCGGGATGAGTGAGTCATGGTATTTGCCTTTTATATATAAAGATTATGTAAATTCAAGAAAACACATATTTCTTCAGTTTTTATTTATTAATGAAAAGAATAAGTATAAGCACGTGAAAATAAATTATTCATGTGATCTTGCATTGTTCTGAAGATCACAGTTTTTCTTCAGTATATTTAGTGAAGATTTAAAAAACAAAGAATGAAATTCTTGGCAAAATTTTTTAAAATTAACTTTGGTAATTAACGTTGCTTTATAAATTGTGATTTTCAACCGTGTTTTCTAGCTCGTCCACAAATTATTCGTATGAAAAAGAACCTTTCCACGCGTGCATTGGTGCTGGGCAGACATAGAGAATGTTCAATAATTATACGAAAGTTCGATTGATTTAAATTATTGGCGGGAAAGTGTTTGAACAGTTCCACCCAATTACTTTCGGTTGAAATATTTCCAGTGTTTCATTTTGTCACTTCATGCGGTGTAATATAGTTAGAACCAAGTGCGATATAGGAGGCTTCTGATCAACTTGCATATGTGTGACAAGTATAGCGCATGCTCCGTCATCGCGGGGCTACTAGGCATTACAGTAGAATTTTTTGATGTTTGGCCTCTTTTTTGAACCTAGAAAATCACCCGTCATGGTATGACGGGTACAAATTGCCTCTTCATTCGAGAGATTTCTCGTCAAATTTGAACTGTTTAAATAGATATGTATAAGAGATAAATGTTTAACATTGATTGAAAACAAATAAACATATGTTTTACGACAGGAAATATTTTTTTTATTTACATATTTCTTTATTCAAAAATCTCTTGGTAAACAGCATTCCGTGTGAAGTATTTTTCGTTGTTTAACAATTTTCCTTGTACTTCAATTGTCTTTGTGTAAATTTTAACGTTGCCAAAAATATTATCAAATTATATCATCACGATTGCACTAAATAATGAGATGCATCGTGGCGTCCAAACTATATCACGCGCATGATATACCACTGACGTGATTTACTACTTTCTATTAAGAAACGGAAATTAATTCGAAATATATGATTAATATAATTTAAAATTTCTCGGGAACTATTGATCATAGCGAGATAAATTTTATATCAATCGATAGCAAATTTTATTTCACTATTTTAGAGCTATTAAATTTGAAATTAGAACAATTACTCTTTTAAATTTAAAATTACTGAATCTTAGGTTCCCTAACAATGAAATAATGCTGCTTTATGTCTCGCAATGCTATGGCGCGAGTTTTATTGTTGGAGACGTCAGAGCGTTACCGGAGGATCTGGGATATTATATTAATAATGCTTGAAAATAAGAAACTCCTTGAAGGACTCACAACTAAGCAAATAATCAGGTAATTATTCTTCATAGCGCTGAATTGTCTTATATTGCTACTCAATGACTAAAAGAAATCTAAAATCATGTAGTTTTGAATCGTACATTCAGCGGATCATGCTTATTTGAATTTTAGGTTCCCTAACAATGAAATAATGCTGCTTAACGTCTCGCAATGCTATGGCGCGAGTTTTATTGTTGGTGACGTCAGAGCGTTACCGAGAGATCTGGGCTATTATATTAGTAATTGTTATCGTGGGCTGCTCTGTTTCTAAAAAGGGGACATTTGGGTATCCCGAAGCAGTGCCTGAAGGCAACGGGACAGGCTACCGAAAAAAACGGGACGTATGGTCACATTAGATATGGAGGACGCATAAACCTAAAATAAAAAAATTAATAAATTCCAGGGGAAAAACATTCTATTAGTAACGTAATTCGGCGTTTGACGCTCTCGATCTCTGCGGGTAGGCTGCGAAACAGCGCGCCCACTTTCGCTCACATATCGCCAATTTGGCGAAAAAAATTAATTAAGTTATTATTTTATGTACATGATGATTGAGCTAGTGCCGGTGTCCTTCTTAATTATAAAATTGTTTTCCTACATGTCTGATTTTACGGCCCCTTTCAAAGTGTCACCCCCTCCGCCCCTTATAGCTGCGCGACTAACTGCTATATTTCTTTAAAAGCTAATAAAATGCATGAAAACGAATTGCATTTAATTGTTACATAAAATGTAATGGAATTCGTAAAATTAAAATCATTGAAACTAACTCATTGTCATTTTACAGAGTAAGCACTGAAAATTAAGTATTATTATTCGAAGCATTAAATTACAAATTTGCGTATTTTATTTTATTAAAATAATTTTATAATTAACAGGGGCAAAATTTCGTATCAATTATAATTTAGGTAAATTTTATCATTCTCATATAGAAAATAATTAAAGATGAATGTTATCAAAAACTCTTAGAAGATTTTTTTTTAACTAGGGGGTTCTCGCTCCGCTCCCCAACCCTCAAGAATCACGTTGTGATTCTTTTGGGATCACTACGTGATCCCAGCTCACTCGCCATACAGTTATGCATTTCTGCTAATAATACGAAAATATAAACATATTAATTACTGAAATTAAATTTAAATTATCTGAAATTGCATGAACTCCTAAGATTAATTTTTCATCAATTTCTAAAATTAAAATCCTTTGGGAGCACAGAATCAGTCGTTTAATTGCCCTAACTTCATTCCACCAAAATTTTAAACATGCCCTATTTTTAATGAAATGATGCTGAGAAAGAAAAGCTTTCCCACATGTATTCACACTCGCTCCAATTATTAATTAGTTAAGAAAGATCAATTTTCGCTATGGTCAGTTATTTATGCGTTAAACCTCAGAGAATTTGAGTTGCTGACAGACGATATAACCCATTTCACAAAATTTTAGTTAAAAAAGGACAATTTAAGGTGCAAAATAGCTTGAAAATTAAAACCCACAATAATTATTTACTTTTAACTTTTTAAAATATATAAGATAGCTTTTTTTCAAAATTTTTGCTATTTCCACAAAAATCTGAAACATGCACTCGTTTAAACGAAATGTTGCTCAGAAAGCTTCTCCACGTGTATACAGACTCACTGCAGTTACAACTTAGTCAAGAAAGGTGCAACATTTTTCTCTGGATAGTCAGAAAATGTGAGTAACGGAGAGAAGAAAAGTTCATTACTCAATCTTCTAACTAAAAAAGATATATTAAGGAGACATTCATTCATTCGCTTAATAGAAACTGCAAGACTTAAATTTATTTTGTTCAAACTATTTAATTCAGAAACAAAATCGTTGTCTCTCAAGAAGCAAAATCCATTGTCTCGGTCTTTCCGCCGTTGTAAACAAACCAAAGTTGCGAGCTGTTGCCAAACGGCGATTAAGAAATTCGGCCCTTTTTGTCGCTACGCAAGATAATTATCTTTTTATATAAAAGGCAAATAACATGACTCACTGACTCACTCATCACGAAATCTCCCAAACCACTGGGACTAGAAACTTGAAATTTGGCAGGTGGTTGCTTCTTGGGGAGTAGGTGCTCACAAAGAAAGGATTTTCAAAATTTTAATTAGAATTTAAATTATTTAAAAATTACTTTAAATTTTAACGTTTCTTCGAAATAACTTCGGATCCTATTATCGCAAAAAAAAAAAAAAACATTTTTGCATCATCTTAAAGATAAAAAATTAGCTTTTAAATGACACCGATCTTATTTCCATGTGACATTTTGTTCAATTTTAATTAATGTTTCAAAATTTTTTAAAACATCAACTGTAACAATGTTTTTATTGTTGAAAAAATTCAAACCATCTCATTATTTCAGCAAATCTTTTATTCACGCGCTTTTGCAATTGTTACGGTTGTGATAGTATAAATTGCTTTCTTGGGAAATTAACTCCAAAGCAGAATTTTCACTTTAGTATTCATTGCATTTCTGAAATATTTTATCGTACCTGCTTCAAAGTAAAATTTTTATAAGGCGTGGCGACAGATATTTGATTTCAGTTGTGTTTGTTTCCATTGTGTATGAGGTAGGCTGAAAATAATTTTCGACCTTTCTTCAAGCATTTAATCTCATGCTTTCCTATCATTTTAAAATTATGAGGCATGAAAACGCTTTCAAATTTTTGTATATTGCTTTATAGGTAATTTTTTATTAAAATTTTGGTTGGGCTTAAGAGCACGGTACTGCCACCAATCTTGAATTTCCTCATGTGATAACTCATCAAATTTGATATTAGAAACTAGAAATTACAGCCTGAAACTAGGAATTACAAAAAAGGCAATAGTGTTCTGGAAAACTAACTAATTTTGAAATTTTATTGTCTACCTCCTATACACCCGGGTCGTTTAGATGTCTATGAATTTTTTGCCGCCCCACTTTTTGTATCCACTGGTTCACATGGGCGTCCAGCATGTTCGGTTTTCGCGACCCTATTCAGCGTTAATCATTCTACCGATGAGTGATAGATGAATTGAGTGAAAGTTATTTGAAGCTCAGTTTGCAAGTTTCGTTAGCTGCGATGCATCACACAGAATTGTATCGCTTTCATTTTAAATTTCACGGCTTTAAATATTTTGCTGTCAAATACAATAAAATATCCAGTCTTTTTTTCATCTTTCCCGAGCTATTGCGGCTGAAATTGTGACAGGTAATGGTATAATTAATATAAAATACAAAAATAAAAACTAATTTAAACGGGCGAACCAGCTGGACGCCGAAGGCGACTAGTATATATATATATAGATGTTAAATTGTTAATGCTAAAGATTGGTTTCAAGTCTATAACTAATGCGAGCAAATTTCGCTGAAGACCTTTGAAAAACTTTTTTTTTCTATAAAGGATTGCATAAGAAAATTAAGGGAAAAGATGCAGGAAGTTGATGCCCAATTACAGATGATGATGTAACCGCGTGATTTCCAACTCAATTAACAACCATTTTCATCTTTTTTTATTCTGAATGCTCTGACACTTTTGAACAGCCTTTATTATCATCAAGCAATCAAACTTGACTCCACGGTTTTGGAGAGACAAATCTCAAAAACAGACATCTTTTATTCCTATAATAACAGATAATTATTTGATTACCATCAATTTAATATTGACAGAAGGAAGAAGTCTAATTGGTTGAAGATTCATGCAAAATTCTTGACAGTTGAAAATTCGTGTAGAATCGTGGAAACCGCCGCTTTCGATAAAGTCCATTGAATTGGATTTTACGCACTTAACTTCATGAACGTTGAGTGTTAAGCAATAAAAGTTGCACATGCTTGCGTCATCTGAATTCTGCAAGTTCAATATCAAGTGAAAATGTCTTCTTTCAAGTATAATTACTTTCGCCAGACTTCAAGATTAGTAATTATAATCCCAGACAGGTTACTTAACACATTTTTAAAACTATGATAAAGGAAGTCAATGAAAATTTCGCTCGAATATAATTAACTCAAGGGATATCAGGAAGAAAATGAAAGCATCTGTTATACCGGTTTTGCTATTAATCTCTGAAGAAGAAAACATCTTTTCGTGTGTTCATACAGTTTTATAATCTTGTGGCATTCTAAAGCATCGATCTATCTAAAAAATAAATACCGAAGAAAACTTTTAAAAACCTATTAAGTCAAATGTTGATCTACGCATGTGCCTTAAAGCTCAACCTTGTATGTAAAACGTTTCATCTGTAATGCAAATTTACTGAAAGATTCTATTATGCCTGAAATGGAAATATTTTCTATCAGATAAAGAAAGGTAATTATTGGAATTTCTTTGAGTTCTGCACCTTGAGTCAAATATTGATATATGGATGTGCCTTCAAGCTCAACCTTGCATTTAAAACATTTCATTTGCAAAGCATATTTATTGAAAGATTCTATTATGCCTGAAATGGAAATATTTCCCAATCAGATAAAGAAAGGTAATGAATGGAATTTCATCGAGTTCTGTGCCTTGAGGAAGTAAATGTATTGAGAAATTAAGAGTTAATTTAAAACTGAATACATTTCTATGCGTCGCGTCGTTGAAATATCGAGTCTTTCCTCAAGATTGAAGAAAAGTAGTTTCAGTCAAGTTTATACATACATAATATCTCAGGTAGGGTAAATTTGTATTTACCCTTTTTTCCGGCTCTCCAGATTTCATATTGTGCACACACGTATCCTAAATCACGTACAATTACTTTGCTTTGTTCCTTATAATTCATTAACATTGCTGAAAAAATTAGTGTTGTCCAATATCTTGATAATTGGAGAGATGTTAGTGACCGGAGGGGAATGGATATCTTAAAAAAAACTCAGGACTCTGTGCAATTCTTGTGTTCTTCATCTACAATGGATACCATCACATGTAAATTTAAAATATAACTATATTGCTCATAGTTTTGCTAAAGAAGGTACTACCATGCCTCAGGCCTATACAGAACCCTTGATCTACCTGGAGTTATACTCAAGAAGAAAGGCCCTTGTTAACATTTCTTGGAGGCATCCACCAGCTCATTCATGGTATCGTAGTGAAGGCCCGGGTGCTATTATACATTTTAAGGGGGTAGGAAAGACCAAACAGCTTTGGCTAGCTTAACATCTGGTAAATTAAAAACCCTCAGATTCTCTCGTGGTGATAAAAAGTTCCATATCTGCACAAAGTGTAACATGATTGAGGCCACTCTGCAACATCTACTTCACTGTGTTGCCTTGGTGCATGATGACCTGCTTAAGCGACCGGATTTCGTGTTGCAGGTGAACAAGGCGGAAGACCTCATGGATCTGATCTGATTCAGATCAGAAGGATTAGAAAGAAGAATAAAAAAAAAATGAAAGAGAATTTCCTATTTAAACATATCGTCAGATCGTCAAAAACTGGTGAATTTTAATGCCTCAAATATATTTTAAGGCCTCCCATACAACTGCTGAAGCAAAAACTAGAATATTCCTAACTTCATTTTTAATTAATACTCGTGCTTTTGTTGAATTCTTTTCTCTTTAATTCAACAAGACTATGAGCTGAAAGCGGTGCTAACTTTTCGAACATCTGTTAAACCTAAAAGGGGTCTCTAATAAATATCATTATATTATAAAATTGATTGTTACAGAGAAAATGATTGCAAAACCGAGAATTCGTATCTATTGGAAACATCCCACTTTTGTTTAAAATTGCGATGGAAATTTATTTCCATGTTCATCAATAAATATAGTATTATAACATTTCAGTAAAATTAATTCTACTTAGATTTATCTGGTTACTTATCCCATCGGGGGGCACCTGGAGTTCACGGATGAGAAACTGCCGTATAAGTAAGCTGGTTCTCTCTTCCCTTGAGGGTACAATAATGATGTTGTGGCTCTTAGGGTCCATCTCCGAAGACAGGTCGTACCCCGGTAAAACGGGGGTTGTTGCATGAGCCGCTCGTAATAGGGGCTATTATGCAGGAACCACAGTGCCTGGCTATCTGTTGCAGCGGCTGGTCTTTCATATTGACCCGTATGCTACGGCAGGGCGGGGTATTTTATTGTGATTATCTGGTTACTTCTTGATATTAGATAACATTAGGCGACGTAATCATTTTTTTTCAGCAGTAAAATAGTCATTTCTCATTACTTTTCTACCTGCGAACAAATTACGATAAATGCATGTGGAATAGCCTCATAAAATTGAATGAGCTTACTTGCGGCGCTGGTCACTGTGACGACTCTCCCCTTGGACTTGCAAAGCTGAGGCAGAAACGCTTTCGTCACTCGAACAACCCCGAAGGTGTTCACGTCAATCACCCTCTGGATGATGTCCGTATTCGTCCAGAAGATCTCGCCGCCATCATTCATACCAGCATTGCAGACGACGGCCCACAGTTCTGCGAATATTAAAAAGAATTGTTATACAATCAAAGTAAATTTATTAAAATTATCTCAATTTAACTCTACAACCTTTTAAACTAAAAAGTAACATATAATGGTTTTAGGCTGACACAATCTCTGTAAGCTGCGAGATACATTGGTGGGTGTTACGCACAGGATGCAGCGCTCAATACGGCAGAGAGATGGACCTAGTGCTACCAAAGTTAGCTTTTCAGTAGCAGTTAAGATGTCTACGTGTATTATTATATCAGGTATCAAATCAGGATAGTATTATTATCTGAGATCTCAGAAGGCCTTTTAGGCTACCAAAGTTAGCTTTTCAGTAGCAGTTAAGATGTCTACGTGTATTATTATATCAAGTATTAAATCAAGATAGTATTATTATCTGAGATCTCAAAAGGCCTTTTAGGCAAGTAGCTTAATTTTCAATATCAACAAAGAAGCTTAATTTTCAGTATCATACAATTATTATGTGTATTTGTTATAGAATAATTCATTAAATACGAGAATTTTATTTCTATAAGGATTTCTACTTCCTTACAAAATGCCTCCGAAAAAACGACACTTGGTCTTGGAAAAACGTCTCTTGGATTAATTACTCCATAGGGAAAAATTTCCGATTGCTACAATTGACTGAAAACTCTAAACAAATTCAACAGCGTTTTCAACACCAACGCAAAGCAAATACTTTCAAATTTACGGCAAATTTTAGACAAGCAAATTTACGTGCATTGAAGCACCTGTGCAATCTCAACAAAGTCTGCAGTACCATCGAATTTGGTAAAAAAAAAGTTACGATCGTCTGTAAAACTTGCACAATCAAACACGTTTACAGCAACAATGCATTAGGTAAGCAATTTTATGGACGTCTGACAAATGCAACAGTGTCTACCGCAACAATGCCACATGAATTCTACTGAATTCACCAACACCCTTTTAAAATAAAATTGTTCCCACTTCGCACTCGGGTAATTCTTTAACCCGCGACTTCCTTAAATAAAATCGTAGATAACACAATCAAAACCTGAACCAGGTAATGCTTTCACAAAATATTAACACAAAAACCCAAATGAGTATTATCCACAATATAAATTTTAAACCTCAATTGTATTAAAATGAAACAAATAAGAGAAATTGCCAACATAATCAATGAAACTGAAGGAGAATGTCCAATACTTATCAAACCAAAAACAAAATACCGCCATTGCCTTGAAGAGTTATTAGAAAATTCTAAAACATATAAATCTGTTGGCAATGTGGTGGATGAAGACTAAACTGTTTACTATCCTAAAGACTTTCTGAATTCTGTTTTTATCCTAATGGAATGCCGGCATATTAGATTGAATATAAAAGTTGGTTAGCCAATCAGGCTACTCAGGAATTTAGGTCCACCCAAATTATGCAATGGAACAAAACTTTGCGCCAGAAAGCTTCTCAGATAATATTACAAGAGCGAGCGTTTACATTTCCCACGTTCCTCTTATCCCAAATGAAATGGCGTACAACTTTAACCCTCCGACTGACGAATATTTATTAATTACTATTTAGATGCAACGTTTGTAAACATGCTCGTTGAATCAAGCGATACATTATTTACATGCAAGACTTTATTAGTATAATACGATTCAACGTTTTAAAAGTAAGCCCATTAGCTTACGAAAATCGTAGGATGCAGCAGTAAATAGACTTACTTCCAACCCTTGGAAATCGCGGGATAAGCAGACAGAGGGTTAAACGCCTTTCATTTCCAGTTCGGCCTTGCTTTCTCAAGGCCGAAACGATTAATAAATCTCATGGATAATTTCTTAAAGTTTCCGATATAAACCTAGAAATTCTACAGTTCACCCATGTCAGTAAAAACCTAGAAATTCTATCGTTCACCCATGTCAGTATAAACCTAGAAATTCTATAGTTCACCCATG
>BGPR01028287.1:0-20073 GCA_013235015.1 Araneus ventricosus | reverse complement strand
AATTTGTAATTTTTCAACGTCTTTTGTATACATCTTTGCAGACTGTCCACACTTGTTTCACAGCGTCGAGCATTTTTCAGAAGATGTTTCCATCCTAATGTGAGGATTTGACTTCCAAACCTCGATGACATTTTAGTTTGCTTAAAAAAGAATATAGAATTTTATACCTTCGCATTTACTGTTTTTTCCCATAGATTTGTCAGAAGTATAGTAATCCCATCGCGGTTTAATTTTTTTTTCAAAAATTGCTTCCATCTTTCTAGGTACTTGAGTTTCGTGAACAGTTTATTCTTATATATCTTTATGGATCTAATATAATGTTATAATTATGAGTCTGGCGCAGCATAACCCAAATTGCTTTACAGCCAAAATTTGAAACTCGTACCACATTAAGCATTGTGCTGATGACATGATATCCTCACATTCAATCTCTTGTGAACTCCCAATAATTATCTAAATTCTTGGAACTGAAATCGAATCCAAAAATAGAATTCACACTTAAAATTAGTTCTCTTTTTTGAGTTCATGGAAATATTCATTCGAGGGAAAGCGATAGATAACGACATTCCTCTCATTCACTTATTGAAATTTTGATCAGCTCCACCATAAAGAATTGTCAATGAAACCGTTGATATTCATCCATTCTGAATGGGTGACTTTTAAAGTAGTTTCACACGAATCTGTAGGATCGTCAATACTAGACTATATCTGAAACGGATACTTTAGGCAGTTGGTGAAGAATTAATGGTTGCAGTATTGAAATCAGAGAGTACCTGAAAGATGCTTTTTTTCACTCCTTAAGGATGGCACAGGGAAGAAACAAGCCTGGAAAGCGAACCAGCAGCATAAAGTCGCGTGTCATTTCCTTTTCTGCCATCAAAACAATGGTGCTTTACGCGATGTCAAGAAGAATGGGAAAATGGAAAACAGACAACACGCTGTCATCAAACCAGTTATTAACAAGTTTGACTTAAACTTAATGTTTTAACCCTTTGGTGTTGATTTGATGGTCAGACTCGTCATCTGCCATTTGGGCGAAGTTACGGTGGACGAGTCTGACTGTCATCTGAATTCTAAGAAGAATTATTGGCGCAAGTGGTCCCAAGGCTAAATTATATCCGTGGCCGTCCATGAAATAGCGATGTCATCGTTTGCAAGCTTTAAAAAAATTAGCATTTTCCGGAGAATATTCCGGCAACAGAATTCAAAGAAACGCCCTACAAAATGGTGTCGCTTATATGTTATAAACATAAAATAAGAAAAAGAAACCACTTGGCAATACAAACAACGTTGGTGGCACTCAGGATTTCTACCGACATGTTTTGGAAAATACCACACAGTACAAAATTATTACTTAAGTTGGTTCTTGTCCATATATTTATATTTTTGTAACTAAAATGTTGTTTCAAAAATATATTTATATATTCACAATATAAGTATATTCAAATAAATGTATTACTTTACATTATTAATCCATACAGCGACAAATTAAACTGTCCCCATGGGCATAAAAATCTTTAAATAATCTAGTACTTCCATAGGTTTAATCTGAAATTCTCTTAAAAGTTGAAACCGATCCCTTCCATCGTCCTCGTCGAACCTCTCCTCCTCGCAAGTGCAATACATTTGATTTTGTATTTCAGTTTATAATTCAATAAAGATGCAGAAAGGTATACAAAGAATCTTGGAAAAATGTTTCATTGATACATTACCCAATTTCTTGACAGTTATGTTGTCAGTTTCTTTCATTGTATATTATTGATTTAGATTTTTTGCTAAGGGTGATGTGAAACTGGGGATATGACCTTCATAGTTTATTGTATGTATATTTCAGAATAGTTTCATATATTTTGTGCGTATACAACTGTTAAATTTTTTACATCACTGAATCTGCTAATACCTTTGGTTTACATCATCATAAATTATTTCAGTGTATTTTTTCACTTCTGTGAAAACGAACTTTCCTGCGACAAATAAAATATTTTCTATTTCCAAATTTGTTTCTGTGCTGCTAATTTCTTTGTGTCCTGGTTATTCGCATCCAATTCCTTTATTAAACTAACCGCTATTGTTAGTGATGATGCCTTAGAACAGTGCTCCTTTTGATTGACATTGCTGGGACCGGTCAACGTTTGATAATTTTACTGCGGCCCGTTGAGGGGATTTGGATTGTTTATATTTTAGATTGTTTTGATTTAATAATTTTAATTTAATTGTATTTAAACATTAAAAAGAGTACGTTTTTAATAATTGGTTTTTTTACCAAAATATTTAAACATATACTAAATAAAATACACCAAAAAATGAATATAAAGTGATTTAACATTTTAACTCTCAGAACGCTAAATCGATGAGAACCTGAGCTGTTTCTTTGCAACGAGACGGTTCAATCTTGGGGGTAAGAAATCGACTGCCAAGATTTGAGGGAAGACAGTCAAGTTGAATAAAAGCTTATAAAAATGGGAAATAATTATCAGTTCCTTAAGGCCTGGGTATCGGTCCGCGTCTGGGGGGTTGTAGGGACCACTGCAGAACATTTTAATTGTTATTTCGTATAATACCCGATGGTTGCGTAATTAGCCTCTCTGCTCTAGTTGCAAAAAAATTTAGCATTAAATTAATTTCTTTTTCAAATGCATTTTGAATACCTCTATTAACTTTCTATTATTGTATAATTGTGCTGTTTTAGTAGATTCCCTTATAGAACTCTCTACTATTGCAATGGTTCTAAGATTAATGACTTTCGAAAAATTCTGCAGATCTTCACCGATCATGACCCCTAGAACCCAAAAAAACCAATCTTTCGTTAAAAGTTTATATATATATATGTGTGTGTGCGTATTTATAACGTTTTTTTCCCCATGTTATCTTGTGAACACGATAACTGGAGTAATTTTGTTTGAATTTAACCAGCGTGGGATATGTTGATAGTGAAAATCTCGTCGAGTTCGTAGATAGCTTATCCAGCCTAAAGGTGGAAATTGTGGGGGTAGAAATTTCACCTCTATAATTCCCTACAATTGGAAATAGAAAGAAAAATACAAATTAGGCGAATTACTGCCTTATCATAACGAAACAATTTTTGCATTTGAACTTTCTTCTGATACAATTGCTTAGAAGTTATGAGCCGAAAAGTGATTTTCCCCCCCTTCCCTCCTCTAACCCAACTTAAAGTAAGTGTTTTAACCCATGCATGTTACCACTTGTTGAAAGCTCGTCATTTGCAGTCTCTTTCACCCGCTTCTCTATTCTTGTAGCCTCTAATTTTATGAGAATAGACGAAATGCCTTTTCCTTATTATTAGTAGAGACATATAAACGCTTTTGCCCATGTTATCTTGGGTGAACACGATAACTAGAGGTCTTTGGATTAGATTTTAACCAGCGATGATATGTTGCAAGTCTGGTGAAAATATTATCGACCTAGTTTGTAGATGAGGCCAAATCCAGCTAAAAAAGGGGGGTGGAAATGGTGGGGACCGGTACCTCTATCCAATCTTTACGATTGAAGATAGAATGAAAACCTCAAAATAGGCGAATATTGCCTCTTATAATCAACTTTTGTATTGAAACTTTTTGATAACTACAAATGCTAATGTTTTATTAAATTACCTTTCTTGTCTGTCTGTTCGGGTACAAATTTGCAATGAATTTTAAACCAACTTCCTGATGAGCTGGAGACTTGAAACTTTAAACATGGCTCAGAACTAGATGCAATATTAATCTGCTCCTGTCTGTCTGTCATTTCATATTCTGTATGACGGCTGGCGCAATGTTTTTAATATATCTCGAAACTATTATCATTAGATTGGCTCCAAGAGTGGGATGACCCATGGGGATCATCGAAGTTCTATATTTTAGCTATATCTTTGGGCATGCGCAATACGTTTTTCATTGAGACCCTGAATGTCTTGTACATGTAACTTAATTTTCAGGAAAATAAATAATTTTCTATTTATGATCAGGTGAAGAGAAACTGAAATAAACCTGAAATTTGCTACATGTCTCCATCATAATCTCATCAAGATGTTTAAAATCGATTAAATTTTACACGCACAAGATCAAAAAAGCAAAAATAATTATTTAAATAAAATAAAATTTTAATATACTATAAAACTGACTAAAAAGTATAAACAATCTCTAGCAGATTTCACACAGATTTAAAACGAAAACGTAGAGCACAATATATAGTAAGGAGTAGTTTCGTTGAGAAAACTCACACAACAGTTCACATTTTATTGCAATAAAATTGTTATGATTGAAATAACCTATTATGTATCACTATTTTCCACATGCGCCTCATGTTTCGTTTTAACTGTATGGGGAAGAAATTATTTTATACTTTAGTCCGTTTTAAAGGCGGTATATTAAAATTTCTTTTATTTATTTAAATAATTATTTAGAAGTTGGTGAGCTAAAAATGCCGCTTTAAATCTCACCCATTTTATCCTTTTCCCATAGCTCTGTTACGACTAAAGATAGGTAAAATCCAATTATCACCTTATAAGAATCTAGAACAAATTTTACATAAAAGTTTTGACAGCAAGAATTTAGCTATGAGTCTCATCAGCCGCATCTGCTTCCCACTTTTGTACGGTAAACAAGCTTATATACCTGGTTTTGCTCCAGATTAAAATGCTTTCATGCCTAATATTTTAATAAACTACTATTATATAAAAATTATAATAACAAATCTCTGATCTGAAGCGTTTTCAATTAAAATGAGAATATCAATTGAAAAAACGATTTCAAAAGCAGATCCATAAATTATTATTTATTATATAGGTCTTCAAATTTCGTTAACAATTACTGACTGAAGTAAAAAGAAAGGTTTCACGAATATTTTATATTATTCATTAATTTGAAGAATGAAAATAAACTTCAAAGTATTAGGGTCAAGATATAAATTGCTAGCTAGTCTACTTATAAAATTTTCTTCTAGTATTAGTCTGTAGAATGTATACTGGCAACTATATATAGATACGTATTATTCTTGTTCTTCAATAATAAAGAATATTGTTATTGAATTCAAAGTATAAAATTAATTTTGAAAAAATATAAAATGAGAGAAACAAATTGCATGGAAATGAAATTTTGTCAATACAAGTTTTATTTAAAATATAAGAGGTGTAAAATATTCGTGAGGTATGATTTTAAAGATATAGCTGAAAAAAGCCTTGTTTAATTTTTTTTAATAATAGAAATTGTAAGTAACTTTGGCTTTAGAAAAGTTATATGAACTTTCTCTTGGTCTTAGAACAAAAAAAGTGTGCAAAATCTGGTTGGAATCGTAACGCGGTTTAGGAGGAGATGTGAAGCATACATACAGCACAATAACGTAGCACACAACTGAACGAAGTACAATAGGCAATAAAAGGCGGGGGTTCTCCCAGCAGCAGTTGCTGATATAAGCCTACAGTAATAAAAATGCTGGTAGAAGAAATTGGAGACAAAAATAAGCAGTGAAGACTATTGTGAATTACCGGTTTGGTTTGTTTGACGGTTTATGGTTCAAGGGAAAGGATTTGTGGTCATGTAATATGTAAAAAGGTAGTAAGCAGATATGAAAACAATCAATAAAGGTCACATGCAGAAAAAATTAAACTTTCACATCCTTATTTAGCGAGAAGAGGTAAAAATGAGCAAGGCGTAAAATAGAACAAGTTGTTTAAATGTGTAAATAAAAGCCAGTGATTTTTAAAAATTCAAAAAGAAAATATGAGGGTGCCGACCAATCATTGTGGTTAAAGTAGTTGATCTGGTGTTGGTTGGTTTGGGATTTATTGGCGCAAGAGCCAAATTTGGCCATGCTGCGCCAAATGCACGGTGAAAGTACAGCATATGGTGGGATATAAAATCATGATTATGGTGCTAAAATATTTATTTCAAATGAAAAAAGGGTTAAAGGTGATCTGGTGTTAAAAGAACGCAAACGATGGATGTTAAAATGTGTGCATTTAATTGAGGATGTGTTTTACAGATATAGTACAGCTACAGTATAGGCAAGTAGGAGCGGCTCACACAGCAAAAGATGGCGGTGGGTAAATCTTGTATGCCCAATGCGAAGTCTGATCAGAATTGTGCCCCTTTCACAATTAACATTCTCTGACCAGTTCTCAATAATAGGTTTAATGCTGTGAGGTTTATTATTTATTTCTTGGTCCCAAAGTCTCTGCCACTTCATTTTAAAGCGGATTGAATATATTTGAGATCGCAGACTGGCACGGTTTCATGTAAAAACTGGATGGTTGAATGAGCGTTACTGTCTGCTTGTTCATTTCCCGTGATATCCAGTGAATCACCGGATTCCATCGAACAAAGCGTCCTTCACCCTACACTGCGTGGGACCCGAAAGCGCCTTCTGAATATGATATTCAGGAACGACCGATTGCTAACACGCTCTTGATAAAGAAATCGGATCATATTTTGATGAAGCCACCAACTCTACGACCAACAAATTAAAACATCAAAGGAACTCCAACTTACAGTTTACTTTTAGAAATGCAGTAAAATAATTGCCTTTCTACAGCAGTTATTTAAGAATATACAATAAAAAGAATTTAATTTCTGCATCTGTACTTTTGGGGATTTGCATTGCGATAAAAGTGCATTGGCTGGAATACTCTTCTAAAATGATGGGGGAAAGCAACTACGTTAGAGGGGGTGGGAGGCAGTTCATTCGAGCCTCACTGCAAGGAAAATCAAAGAACTTTCTGCCTATGCCATTTTCGTTGAACCTTAAGAGAGTATCATCGGAGTGAGTTATTTATAGCACAAGAGCCCAGGCACGCCATGCTGCGCCAACTGATGTGTAATAATATCCGAAGTCTTTATGAGGTTAAGAAGGGACCACTAATGAAAATTGCAAAAAACTGAATGAGCGAGGAATATGATGATTTAGATAACTTGCATGAAGCCAATTTTTACGAAAGAGAAAAAATGAGGAAGATCACCTAATTGCTCGAGCCAGTACCATCAGAAATCTGGACGGGCACTTCACAAAAATGTGCCGAGCAAACTAGTGCAGGATTCTCAAGTCTTTTCAAACAGTAACGTATTTGAGGGTTTACTTGTCTATTATGCTGAAATCTAATGGCTATGGCAGTCGACATACAGGGACATTCTGTCAGAAGATTGCCGTCAATTTTTCTTATACAATAGTTGCTGCTGAACCATAGAAGTTATAGACGTCATTGGAGAGAGGAGGAATCGGAAATATCGCATTCAGTGCAAAATTTACTTCTCAGGAATCAGAAAAAGCATTTGAAAGGAGTTTCATCCTTATTAATGGCAATAAAAAGAATGGTTATCACCCCTATTTAATGCTTTCAGACGTCTGTACTCGGATTACCAAAACCAGACCAGAGATTTTCATTTTCCCAAACATGTTTTAAAGGACATTTACAGATTCACTTCCCCTTAAAATTAAGCACAGAAACCTTTTGAAAAACTCGAATCAAAGTGCAGGCTACAAATTTTAATATTATATCCACTATTCCAAAACTGAAATTTAGCATTTCATTAAAAATTGCAAGTCTCATTAAAAAGTTAAGCTTATTAAGAAACTTTGTCACGGTCGCGTAAGAATACTTTTTCCCCAGGTCTTCATTCAATCACGTAAAAATACATTTATAGTGCAATTATAAATCACAATATAAGTATCGCCGGCAATTACAAGCATGTCCCGTAAAAGGCAGTTGTAGTGCAACATATTTCAAAATATTATCTACATATAGTTGGCAATTTTTAATAACTTTTAAAATTTTAACATTTAAGTAATTGATTTTTGCCTGAAAAGAAAGCGCCTCTAAAAATATCCCTCCATTAATTTCATTGATTATAATAATAAATGAATGCTAATTCCTGATTTTCTACAATTCGGAGTTTAGTTAAAAGAGTGAATTTAAAGCCCTTTCTCCGTATGAAGCGTTAGATGCCGTTTACTGTTTTCAAGATATGCAGGAACTTTACTTCCCGTTCTTAATATGTTCATGCTATATCAAACGCAATCTCAACCTGGATGAAATGTACGTTATAATTTCTCTATATATTCTAAAGGATTATATTCCAACAACAACAAAGAAAATTTCTACAGTAATTTTGAGATTAGGTTATAATACAATAATTTGTTATGAATTATGTTTTAAGAACTGTATTACATTTCATTTAATCGATTGAGTCGTGGTCAGGTTTAGGTTCACTTTTATGCTATTGATTGACTATGCATTATACTGGTGCGACTTATAGTACTAACGAAATGGTGAAATCCTAATTACGGAAATATTTAAATTATAATTTGGTAAATAATAACTTTTACAAGAGTACAATTTTTATCAAGTATCTAATGAACAATTGAAATTTAGTAAAATCAGGAAATTTAATAATAGGAGCGTTCCGTTATAAAAATTGACAAAGTTTTACATAAATTCTACGTATTTTAAATAAAAATGTTCAAAGTTCTATTTACTCTAAGCTTAAAAAACACAAATATCGAAACCTTTACGATAAAAAATATCTACATGTAATTTCCATCTTATTTTATCATACGCATGCTTCGTGTCGTTTGTCCTGCGCGTACGACTTATGTTGTTTAAAAATTATTCTCTGGCCCTTCGATTTTATTTAAGCTCCCAATTAGATAAAAAATATCCCAAATGGGTCGTGTTATTTCAATCGATTTAAGATGGTGACGGATATTTGAGACATTTAGGCGTGTGCAAGTTATTTTTGTATTTAAAATTAAATGTTACGTTGACTTAATTACGGATTTAAATAGCACAAATTCTGCAATTCGATTGCAGCGACAGACATGTTGTGGTTTAAGAGGTCAGTAGCAAATCCGAAAGGTTTTGGTGTTGATTTTAGGATCCAAATGTAATGCATTTTGTAAACTTAAATCTGCAACATGTACTCTATTCTGAATCAAATTGTTAGTAAAACTTTATCCAAAGTTTCTGCAAAATGACTAGGTGTATCCTAAAATTAATATGATGGAACATTTACTCAAGACATTAAATCAAAGCATCTTTAATTATAGTTAAGCATCTTCAGCGACATCAAACTTTTATTCCCTCATTCGGAATTTGCGCTCATCACTTTACATAATTTTTTTATGGTCAGCATTTCCAAAAATTACAGCAATTTAAAAATACAATTCAAGGTCAAGACACTCCGGGACTTTTGGGGCCCTGAAAGAACCGTAACTGAACGATTTTCTATATTGTGTGGTTTTCCTGCCCTTAGTAGTGGATCCGATTTTAAACCCTCTATAATTCCATTAACGATCTCCAATCTATTGCTTTTATCAATCGTTCACTTCTGGGAGAATCCGTTAAACCGAATTTCAAATCATTTTTCTTCTTGGCAGTCATGCCTGTATTCAGTGTAAACAATGCTAGCCAAAGCGCATTTTTTACTTTCTAAACATATCACTAACCATTTTTGTGGATGGCACAATATTCCATCGCATTTCAGGGCATGCAGTAATAATCATTTGAAAAGAAAGCCGTGCCCACCTGAACAGGCTCCTCCATGGTACTTAGAATGGAGCTTGTATCCGAAAGATTTCGTATCCCCCTTTACAGATTAGACATCTTACCTACACGCCTTTGGTGACCAATGGGTCTCTGACGTTCCTCTATCATGACCATGTTTTTTCCTTAATCTCCAAGAGGCCTACCGATCAACTCGGCGCCAAAGCTAATCAGTAGGCTACTGGAGAAAATAAATTATTTTTCTTCTATAAATATACGCTAAGGGGCAGGGACTCCACACGCACTCTAAGGGGCAGGGACTCCACACGCACTCTAAGGGGCAGGGACTCCACACGCACTCTAAGGCTATTTAGGATTTAAGGGTCTAAATTTTGATTATGATGGTGGATCAACGGAAACTCATATGTTTGACAAGTTTCTTTATAAAGGACATCAGACCAATATGCGATGGAAAACTTCATGAAAAACAAGTTTCATGGTCACCAGAGGCGTTTTAGGCTAGGTGGCTAATCTGTTCAGGATACGACCTTTCGGAGACGAGCGTCATGCTCAGTACCATGGAGGAGCCTTATAAGATATGCTTTGCTTTCGTTTCAACTGATCATTAATGCATACCCTGAAATGGGATGGAGGATTCTGCCCTACACAAAACTTGTTAGCGATATATGTTTAGAAAGCAATTCAAGTCCGGTTTGGCTTGTATTTACATTGCACACAGGCATGACAGCGAGGGTGAATCACGATTTGAATTCCGGTTGGACAGATACCGTCAGAAATCAATAACGAACAACGAAAGCAATGGATAGAAATCTCTAAAACCGGAAATGGGAGAGGGTATAAAAATCGGGGACAACACTACGGAGTGTAATACCGCACAATACAGAAAAGAATTAAGATACTGGTCTTTTAAGTCACTATCAGTTCCGTAGCTTCTAGACCTTGAATTGTCATTTTAAATTGCCGCAAGTGCGATTGAAAATTCAGACTACAAATTAACTTTTGAAGAGCAGGTAGAGATGAATAGAAGTCTCCCACTCTTTCCCCCATTTTAGAATGCAATAATTTAAGCACTAAAATTTTTAATTGAAGTTAATGGATTATACGGAGCAAAACCGATTTAGGATATTCTCCTAATTGGAAATATTTTACAATATATAGATGCTTTGATTGAAACTACCAGCTGTCTCTTGTAAATAATATCAAGTTTTTCACTAATTAAATGAGTTTTCAGTAGTTTTATTTTTGAAACAATTAGTCACTTTAAATATGGCATCTCGCGAATAGAATATTTAAACGGAACATCTATAGAACTAGTTCTCAAGCTTCAGTTAACCAACGTCGGACTTTTCCCCACACAGCTGACTTATACTTTTACTAACACGATCATCTATTATTTTTTCATTTGCGTAATGTAGGTGAATTTAGTACCAATTGCCTCTTTAGGTCTTTTTTGGGTGAAGGGACAGGGTAATGGTAGATGCAAGACAGACCCTGAAGGAACAGAGCTTCTCACTTAAGCAGCGCAAAAATTTAAAACATTGAGGAAAGCACTTTAAATGTAATTATTTTTCAGATGATTCCTGTATTTTCTTATCCAACAATAACTTTCTATTTAAAACATTAACAGTGTTCAACACATCAGTTTCAACCCGCCTCATGCCTTCATGTCTAAATATAAACGCAAATTCGTGCAGTAAATGGAACAATCTAAGAAAAACTAAATTTTTAAGAAAGACTTTTGAAAAGAAGTTTTTAGTTTATATCATTTCATTATTTATGAAAATAGACATTTTAAATAAATATTTTCCCATCATAAAATTAGTAGTTTATTTAATTCCAAAAGGCATCTCCGCGAATCATTTTTGCCTAATAAAGCATACTATTATATTCCCGATTCTTCCTTTGCCTCAAAAGACCAATAAGGCAGGCAGCCAGAAACGCTCGTTTTGAGTGAAAATATTTTCTCCCTAACCTTCACCATTAAGAATGAATAACTTTCTCCGCCTTTAAATAATAAGCATCTGCCGGAAGAGTCATTATAGGGGTAAAACATTAAGTTCTCAGACGGCATAATACAATTTTTCTTGATTTCTTACAAACTGCGAAACCCCTATATATACACACCTTGATTTCATATAGCCCCAGAATATAAGACTGAATTCAATACGTCATAGAGCATTGTATAATTAGACTTTATACCTTTCCCATACATACAAATTACCGGTATTCTTTTCCTACGAAGAAAGAAAACAGAAGGAAAGGTTATCACACATCGATTTCTAATAACATTACCAATAACATAAAATTTCTTGTCAGAAGGATTAAGTTGCTTTTTGTTTACAAATTTTGGATACGTGTTAAATTTAATATTTTACCGAGTCTGATTCTTCGCCTTTCAAACGGTTTCTGTACTTGAATGAGACGTACTTTAGACTCGTCATGAGTGAGATATACCTCATAGCACTTTCTGTACGTATAAAACTGATTTAAATTTAATTACAAGAATTCAGAATCTAAGGAACTTTCGACGTTGAGTGTATGACTTTCGTGCATCCTCTAAAAATGCACTGTGGAATTCCTGTCCAGAAAAATCCTTAAGAAACTATAACATCAAACTAAACACCCTTTTGTGAAAAGTTTTATATTGCCTTTCTCATAACTACGGAATCCTTCAGGCTTCAGACCTATGGTACAGTATGCGAACGAAAGGGGTCGATTGTTCAAAAAGTGCAGAACAGGGAAACAGAAGGATATTTTCTTTCGCCGTACAGAATTTGTTTTACTGACATAGCAATGTAAAGATTTTTCTCTATACATCATTATCCAATACTCAATCAGAAAGTTGGATTTTAAGAAATTAACCCATATTTTACCACATTAAGAAAAAATAAATATTTTTCCAAAAAAATTCTATCACAGACTAATGAAACATCAAGCAAAAGTATAGAGTTAAAAAACTTAAGAAAACTTTCCGGAAAACTTTCGGTTGTCTTTTTGCAAGCTGTCCTATATATAAGACGATGGTACAATCCACTACTACATGCTTTGCAGTCAAGCATCTTGGTTTACGTGAAATGGTAGTAAACATTCAAAGCAAAGACCTAAATTAAATTTTTGGCAAATAGTTCAGTGTTTTCTTGTACAGTTTTTAAGCTGTTATTGGCGTTGTTTTCCATTTACTAGAAAGGATTCACTTTGCAATTTGGTGAAATCTGGATTTTTTTTTCGAATGCCCAAACTCATTCTTGCATCATTACGAGGTACACACAATCCCAGGTAAGCAATTGTAAAATGTCGAAGAAATTCAAGGAGTTCTACAACTTGTTCTGGAGGAAACGTTTTTAATGTTTCTAAACCAGTGCAACCAGTGATGTCTCAAATGCATTTTTTAATAATGGTCAATACCACTGTCAATATGTTTTTATGAGATTGTCCAACAAATATACACCATTTTTGTACAAATTTTACGAAACAACACACATTGGTATGACTACTTTCTGCTTTCCACCCTTTATTCTTCTTTCTATATTTTTAAAGCCTCTCTTGTCGTCAAAATTGGTGATCAATGAGACAACTCTATTGTCAATTCATCGAACAGCTGCAATTTTATTATAGGGCATTTTGTCATTCTATTTTCCTTAACTGTTCCCGTAGAAAAGAAACGCTTGCTTCTGAGAGACCAAAAAGATCACACGACGTAAAAATGTTATCCTTGTAAATTTGTAGTTTGCAGGAGTTTCAACAAAAGACGGCCAATTTTCAACTACTGGTTGGACTAATGATTTCTTTTCTTTCCTTTCAAAGTCATGCCACATTTGTTTTCATAATTGCTTTACTGCCTGCTATGGTATCATACGAGAGGGATATACATCAAAAGATGAGAGTATCCTTAGATTGTATCCAAGTTTTCCTTTCATGTACAGTTTGCATCCATGTCTTCCAAAATAGCAGACTATTCTTTCATCATTACTTAAATGTTCAGAAAACATACCAAACTGTTAAAAAACTTTATTCAAAAATTTCTAATTTCGACGTACTTTCTAATAGCGATCTGAATCAATAGCAGTATTGCCATTGAAGTATAAATAACTCTTGTTATCTAAGTATCGCTTTCTTGAGATTGTTTGACTAACAAATGTTGTTCCAGTATCAGAAGCATTTCCCCAGTACATTTTTTCTCTGGGTAAAATGTAACATCCGCTATAAAAATAATTCCCAAAACTTGTTATAAAGTTCATAGAATTTTGGACAAAAATCGTGAATATTTTTCTGTCAATCATGCTTGTTACCTTCTACCAAAGAAGGACAATCACATTTTCAGCCATCATCTCGAGAAGTTTCAAGGTGATTTTCCTGAAATCATATCCGTAAAATAATTAGGAGCTGATGAAAATTTGGGTGCACAATTAGTCCATGTAGGTGTTGAAACATATTCAGCAGGATCTTTTTCCTTTAGAATTTCATTTGTTCCATCTGCTTCTTCTTGAATCTTTTCGTCAGAAGCAGCAAGACCATGCTCAATGCTGCTGCAGGCATCATCAACTTTTCAATCATCAGTGACAATTTCTGAAACATGTGGTGATATTATAATTTAAAAATCACTATCGTCATATTCATCGGCCAATGACATTAAATACTCAAAAGCTTCTTCAGTTAAAAATCTCCGACTCAATTCCAATACTGTTCTGGAAGGAACAGATGTGAAATCAGATCACACTTCGAACAGCAGTATTCTTTTCCCTACAAAAAATAGTTTGAGCTCGTGCCCAAAACTCTAGACCACAGAAACAGAACAAATATTTTACTCAAGACACACCTACAGGTTCATGTTCCAAGCAAACTAGATGCTATTGAGTTTTGTAATAAGTAAAACATAGATATTCTAATCCTTTCTCCCAAAATTTCAAACGCCTTTGCATGGGTGTGTATAGTAGGGGATTTTACTATCGTCCTATATATAGGACAGCACCTAAAACCTTTGTAAAACCGGTTTGAATATAGCTTTTTGTATGCAAGTTTTACTCAGAAATAACATACAAGACATGCCATGAATAAATTTGAAAAAAGAAATTGTATTTTTTTCTCATAATTATTTAAAAGAAGAATATAATTCTTGTCAAATAAAGTAGCAAAAATTAGCCAAATTCAAAATTCTTAAAAAATTTGAAAATAATCAAAATTGAACTTAAAAAGATAATAAATAGCACTTATAAATCTTAAAATACACTTTAGAAACGGAATTTAAATTAAAAATGCGATATTGGCTATGAAAATTCGACAAATCTGAGCTGTCCTATATATAGGACGATGGTAAAATATGAGTTAATAAATTAATATTAAAATGGTTTAAATTCGGTAAAAATTGAAAATACTAAGATTGTAGCCAGACTGCAGTAACATTTTTGCTTGCTCCGAAATTAAGATTACTTTATAATCAAACGTGCTTTACTCTGGGTTAATTAGCGTGTGTTTATAAGTTTGAGAATTTAAAGAAAAAATTGTATTTACTCTGTTCTAATGAAGATCCACAAAATCGGGAAATAAACTCATTTTATTCTATTCCGAAAGAACAGACACCACACAACTGTTGCACAGTTCCCGGCGTCGCTCCCGAAACTGACATACAGGAAATTCACTATACTGCTACAGAAAATGAGTTGAGTTAAACGCTCCGACTTTATTTCTGACAGTGTTATCTATCGTCTCTAATCTACATTCACGTTTTTAAAGTCATCATGCAATACAATTTACTTTCTCTTTTGCGATACGTCATCATGCAATACGTCACTCCGCTTTTCCCTTCCTCTCTGTGAGGAATGTTGTGTGCAATCTACCGGCATTCACCGAATGAATATATCGCCACTGGTTCTATGCTACCTCCCAATATAACGACTGGTATGTAATTTATCGGCTTTCTAAAAAACAATATATATGGCTTCTGGTTCTATCCAACGTCCAAATATAGAGAAACGAATTCCACGAATACCTCTCCTTTGCCACCAGTTCAGTCTTCTCACTGTTTATTTGGAGAGACTGCAGCCAATATTCTACAGTCTCTTGATCATACGATACAAAATCCAATAAAATTGATTTCAAATTAAGCTCAGGCTTAAGGAATAAATTGCAGCAGTTCTTGTGCTATATTGGCTGCACAGATTTAAATACTTCTAAACTTTGAACAAAATAGTTTAGCGCGAATGCCGGATGAATAAATGAAAGTTGTGATTTTGGGCGAAACTTCTAACCCATTACTAAATCTGCACAAGCAATTTCTAACCTTTTCACTTTAACTTAGCGCAAAGGAGATATTATTGTTTATTAGATAATACTTAAATTTGTTCTTGGATAATTTAATACCAATAAATTATTCCGAGAAAGAAAATATAACACATAGAGCGAAGAAAGCATATCGCAAGTTACTCCACCAGACTTGGAGACTTTGTTAAATGGACGAAGGTATAACATCTAAAACACTGCCAGCAGAAAAGTCAGAGATACTCTCTAAAATGCTGTTATAACATAACTTGGGCAAATCAATATCAAACGTTGGACAGTTTGATCTATAGTAATGAAAATTCTAATATCCGATCTTGAAAATCAGAATTTAAATTTGAAGTCGTGTTTCGATTTCCGATAAATTTTGAAACAAAGCTTGTTACTGAGCTGAAGAGCTTGGGTAAATGGATAAAGATTTTAAATAACTATATTCAATTATTTTCAGGTTGTTTCTAAGATGAACAATGGAACATAATATGAATTTTCCTAAAGGAAAGTAAACTGCATATTGGAAATAGCCTTTCATGTGGAACATTCTAATTATAACAATTTGAAAAATACTGAGCAAGCTAGGGTCATTTGTTATGACCAATATACCAGTACTAAAACAGTACACTATAATAATTATACTATAAATAATACTTATACTATTATGTTTTCACTCTTCGATGCAATAAAATGAAACATTTTGTGCATGCAATTATTTTCTGACTGAAGAAATTCAATTGCTCGATCTCAGGAACATCCACTATGCCATTTACGTCAAAGAAACCAACTTGCCTGTACCCATTTTTAAAGCAAAATTTATACAGCAGTATTATACAAAACTTTTAACAACTGCTTTCAGTAGATATCTGAATAAGTTTCTTTGAGAAGATCACAAATGAATCAGGAACAAACTATACTTAAAATTTTATAAACAAGTGCTTAGTACTGTCAGTTACAATCTTTCGAAGTGGGATTAACCGTAGCGAGTAAAATTGTGTATAATGCCTCCGAGTCAATCAAGTCACGTGAGATTGTGCCACAAAATGGAAACGGTCAAATTTCACAAAGCGATTTGGAGTTGCACCTTAGTCTATTTGGATATTAAGACCTTATAAACTCGGGTAACAGAGCTCAAAGAAAATTTTTACTTTGAAGCTAGATGGAAGAATGAACAAGAATAAATTGAAAATACTATGACATTATTATTAAACATATTGGAAATAGTCTAGACATTATCAAATAGGCCGAAACCAAGTGTATTTAAAGGTCAACATTCTGCTATGTTCCAGGACAGATCCAATGGTAGACCGGATCTCATTAGCACGGATTTATTTACGAGGCCAAACATGTGAAGAAAACAATCTAAACTAGAGGTTCGTGCTACCGAGTAAGGGGTGGCTTCGTTAAACAAGGTGTACCCTGTAATGACTTCAGTTTTGCTTGGGGCACAGATTATTTGTTTATATTGTTTAGCTCCAAAATCGCGTTTCTCGCCTCTGTCTTCGTTCTGTGGTGTGGCAACCAATTGGTTACCTCTGGATTCCAGTTGCTTCCAAAACTCAAACTGGACACAACATTAAGCAGATCAATTTTTTTCGATAGTGAATAATTAAATTTATTCACTTTGAAATTTAATTTGAACGAGTACAGATATTCAACTATTATAATATGCATTTTCAGCTCTGCTCCATTAGCGCAAATTCAATAAATTAACCAAGCTTGTTTCTGTTTAATATTAAAGCCCTATATGTTTCATTTTAAAATAAGGAAAAGTGAATAATCACGAACATTTTATAATGTTGCAAGTTAATGTTGAAAAGAAATATTTGGTTTTTTAAATGCTGAAATAACTGTCAGAAAATTCAAATACTCGAGTGGAATAGTATCAAGAATGAAATCAGGAAATTATTATTTATTAAATACTCCCAACTTCTCTCAAGCATTTAAAAATTATGTACTTAAAAAAGAGAAGACTTTGGTGAATATACGTATATAAGATGAATGGATTTTACTAGTTTTAAGTGAAAATCACAAAATCACATCACCCAGCCTTAACATACTCAGATGGAGTGTTTTAAATAAACATGTTTATGCATAAATCAGCAGCAAGTAAATGGCAACAATTTCGTTACTGCTTCGTACTGGAACCATACTTCAGAACATGTTTACAATAATTTACAATTTAAAAATAAGATCATACTTAATATTTCTAGATTATATACAAATATGCATGTATTCCCTGTATATTTACTTAAATAGCACCGATATCATGTAAAAAACCCTTATTAAAATATAAATGGGTCACAAACATTTCAGATCTGAACTAGCAGCTGACTAATAAGCATAGTAACATAAGAATGAAAGGTCAAATTCTATTATTACAGCACTTTTCACTGGAGAAGTTCACCAATCATTTGAATATAAATCAAACTCGCTTTACTAAAATCCATTAACTCTTTCGGTCCTAACCTCCAGCTTTAGTCTACATCCACAAAGCGAGCGCCGGTGATGAACGCCGGGTATAGCCGACCTACGCGATATCACTCGCCGAGACAAAAGCCAGTTATAACCGGCTGCATTCATTTGCATGCTTAAAAACCTTTATATTATACGATGCATATTAATTTTTGGTGTAATAATTATTGCCAATGTACAAATTATGAATAAGTTTTAAAGAACCTCTTCCAAAAGCATGTCAAGGTGGCGTTGTTCAGGCGTAAGACATAAACCCAAACTCCCAAGACAGTCCACGTGCAATCTGTCCGCTAGGGTGGGTGGAAAAAAAATTGTTTTGCTAAAAATTGCAAAATTTGCGCCTTTTTTGTAATTTTTTAAATTAGTTAAAAATTTTAAAATAAACGCCCTTTAGTTTTTTATGCTTGTTTTATGGTTTAAATAACGAAAATAAATTCTGCTCAATAATCTGTTTTTTTCGTTCGCGCAACGTCTTTGAAAAAAAAGGAATGTACCAATATTTCGCAATTTTCACTGTGCAAGTCTTCGTTTTGCTAAAACAAAACGAACCATAACTCACTTGAATTAGATTGAAACTTGGCGTGACCCCTGCCTACGTTCTCTGCCGCACCCCTCCCCCACCAACTCGTGCTTCTACACACCATTCGCCACCACCCACCACGGCCTTCACTTCAGTCTTTCTTTGTCTGTTACAAGTGGTACACGCTTTTGTGCTGTGTGTGTTGCGAGTCTGCTGTGCATTGTGCAATACTGTTTTTTGTTATGTTTGTTTATTCTAACAGCATTAGCTAATGAAGAATGAGAAAACTAGGAGTAGTAGAGTTATAGTCTGTAACCAACATTGGATGGAAGAACGGTGTCACCCACCGAATAGAAAATCATGTAGGACGCCCACTACAGTTGGGTATATGCCTCCTGCATTTTAACGAGCTTTCTTTTCGCCACACATTCCAACATATTAACGGTCAAACTGCAGGGCCTAAATCTTTAATGGGCCAATCGGGCAGCAGCTCACTTGCTATGAAAAACTTCCTGTGGTCGATTATGAACCCATACATTGCTCAACAAATTCCTGTCTGTATCGGGAATCGAACAAAGACCAACAGTATTTGTTGTCCATTTCAAATGCAATCACCTTGGGACATTATGCAGAAGACTTGGCAAATAGGAACCCTAGTCCTTTGTTCCATTCCAGATGCTAACTGAGGCCAATCGAGTCCTTAGGTTGTATACAAGTTCATCAGATCCATCCGGAAACTTAAACTAAATAAACTGAATTGGCTTCATCGTAGAATAATACATGCCCGTGTGGTTTGCAATGAAAAAGAGCAAATATTTTACTGACGGACCAAAACATGTCTTTCAAGCAATCCAAACATATTTATCAGACGAATTACTTCAAGTTGTCGATCCAGTAATACAATAAAATATGTTCTTTGTGCATACAGAGAATGTTCTGTTGGCAATGCTTGTCGATGAAAGAATATATTCGGGAGTTCGGTTACAGAAGGATCTTAAAATCAAGACAAATCGTTCCGAAGAAGAAGACTTAAAAATTTCGTACCACCGAAGATAAACTTCCAAGCTTCCGATTACATTGAAATTATTAATTGTAGTTCTTATGTGATATGTCCCGCATCATTGGCTGAGGACATAAATGAAGATATTAAATCACTCATCAAATCTGACACTACGCCCATCAGAGAAATACAAAAGTTTGCCTGTCACACCCAGGCTGTGGAGAGGTGCATCAACTTTGTGACAGAGGCCTCGAATAAAGTATGTGGACATGAACCTAGAGATAGCTATATCCAAGCAACACTGAAGTCTAGATCGGTTAT
>BGPR01028286.1:0-10616 GCA_013235015.1 Araneus ventricosus | reverse complement strand
ATTTAGGGACTTGTAGGTATATTTAGGTCTCTCCAGCGACCTTAGTAGCTTGATTTAGGGACTTGTAGGTATATTCAGGTCTCTCCAGCGACCTTAGAAGCTTGATTTAGCGCCATTTTGCAAATTTAGTGCAATATTAAAGAGGCAGAAGCTTTTTTTTGTTCCCATGCGAATAGTTTTTTTACAAAATAAAGCTAATTCATATAACTAAACATAAAAATCCCCTAGTTTTCTCCATTGAGGAGGAAAAGACCGATGACAACATTTATTCAACCGCAACAAAATGTTCGAGAAACATTTTTGTTTTTCCTTTCTGTTAAATTTTGATATATTTTTTGTTTATTTGAATGTACTGAAATTTTTTACATACCTTCCAGGTTATTATTGAAGATACTTAACACTGACTTTCAAGCAATTTTTATTATAAATATAATTATTATAAATGTTTTGTTACGAAAATAAACTGAAAAAGTAATAAATGGGTAATTTTATACGAAAAAATTTTTTTGCTGGATTTTAAGATTATTTTGCATGTTTCCACCCAAGTCGTCAATAAATTGATTAGCAATGCGTCACAGTGAGTTTTTTAGTGAAATATACGCAAATAAAACATCAAGTGCAAAGTATACCCACCTATGAGGTAACATTGCACCGAAATTTCGAAAAATCATAATTAATTATTGAATCGACGTCTGATACAAATTTTGCTTCAAAACATTTCTCTAATAGTCCCTCAACGAGGAAAAATTAGAAAACCCTTTCTTTTAGAGAAATACATGCAAATAATCTCAAAATTCTGTCGGAAGTCATGAAAATCGGTGCAAAGTAACCCCGTTTTACCATACGACATCGTTGTTATAAGTTCATGCACCACGAATTAACATTAAGAGTTATTTTTGAGGAAAGATCGTTTCAAATCGAAATGTATGAATAAACGATTCGTTGATAGAATGAATCACTTAACTAAAACCAATCAAAACTGATAAACACATTATCATTTGGGTCATGCTACCATCTACGAATAAGAAACACAAAATATGCTTCCTTACAATTCGCAAATTTTAGCTTATAATTTAGTATATATAAATTTAAATAATTAAATTTTCTGATTCAAACATTAACGTTAGGGTGGGATGTATTCTGAAAAGAATGGTACCAAATACGTGTATCTAGAATTTAAAATATGCTGTACGATTTCATTTCATAAGAAAGTAGAAGATTTTAGCTTAATTTTAGGAGTTATTAAATTTAGGAATGTATATTTTCGGTATATTCCGTTAAAAATAATTTCTACTTATAACAAGGAACGCGAAAAAATTTTACATCGGTAAAATTTCCTTAAAGTGATAAGTTTGAAAAGCATTTATAATACTGTAATAGTAAAAAAATTACACTTATTATATAGTAATCTGAACTGTATAACTTAACTAAATAGTAATAGAAAAAACATAAATTTGAATTAAAAAGAAAAATAAATAAAAAGAAACAGAAAAAGTAAACAATAATAATAATGATAACAATACACCCTTTTGCGCACTCAACGCAGCAGCATTATGTGATTGCATCAACAAAATTTTCCTAAAAATAACACAACAAAAACTATAGTATTTAATAACAAAGATTTAACACTAAAAAAAATTAGAAATTAAAAAAATAATCAAAATGGAAAAGAACTAGAATGACAAACTCTTCGGAAACCACACGCCATTTGTAGTTCTAAATTGGACAAATTTTCTGTAGAGAGGAATGACAAAAGTCAAAATTTAATCCTTTCTGTGGTCTGAATTTGTCCAGCAACCAATAAAGGAAAAAATGAAAATTTAACAAAATCTCTAATAATAAAAACAATAGATAGAAAAATGTAAATATTCACCCTCTTTCAAAACCAGGGCCAAAAAGAAAGAGACGCTATAAGATGAAAAAGAACAAAGGAATCAACAATTTAGAAGCTAGCCACTAGGTCCATCTATGTAGAGAAATTCGAACTATTGATCAGGAGAACAAAAACTTTTTTTGATTAAGTTAAATAGTTTTTAAAAATTCATAAAAAAAGTTTTTATTTTATTTTAATTTCAATTAATATTTAAATTAATTTAGCTAAATTTTATCAATTGTAACTGTTAACTAAATAGTGTCAAAGTGAAATGACGATGAAATAAAATACTATCAGCTAAATGTAACTAGCATGGAACTAGTCTATTCCATGGAGTTCTATTCTATTCCAAAGGAGTTCACCGCAATCATAAAACACTCACCTTCCACCATAAGGAAATATCCTCTGTT
This sequence comes from Araneus ventricosus, assembly GCA_013235015.1. Lineage (NCBI taxonomy): Eukaryota > Metazoa > Arthropoda > Arachnida > Araneae > Araneidae > Araneus > Araneus ventricosus. The sequence continues at coordinate 8,333 of BGPR01028286.1, read as the reverse complement.
ATTCTTTCTCAGTATTTCGATGGCTTTGCGGGTCATGTCGGCCAGAGATGGCTCTCCATCCGGGCCTTTGTCTCGGTCAACTTCGTAAGCCATGTGACCATAGTTAAACAGACCTGAAAATGAAATGTCACGTTTACTCATTTTTGCACTGAAAGCCAGTAATTGCATTTTTTCTCGGGAAAAGGAAATACAAAGCTTATTTTCTTAATCTGTAATATCCCCAACTAGTGTTGCTTAAAAACGAAACATTTTTAACTTTTCATGTTTTACTTAATAATTTAAGGTGATTCAGATTAAACCCTTTCTTAGGCGGTATTAACGCTGTAACGGACGATATTTGTCCTTGCGTTCGAATTTTAGTTTTAAAATTTAGAATGTTACTTTTCTAGCAAATCGAATCAATCGGTAACTCTTATTGTCATGGTCACAATTTTACTCTAATAGAGTTTTATACAGTGTGCCCACTATAAGAATGGCTCAATAGCTAATTTCTAAACCTTTAGAGATATGCATATGTTTCCAGTTGGAAAAATGCTTGAAATGACGAATGTAGAATTATGGATTTTTTTTCAGTACATAAATTTACTGCTGATAAAATTACGAAGTATAAATTTTAATACAGGCCCCCCCCACTCTTATAAGTCATATTTATTAAAATATTTTTGACACGCAGCAGTTTAAACAAAAAAAAGTTTCTCTCTTCTGTGACTGAGTTATGAAGTTTTAAATATCGCTATTTTACACGATTTTAAACCATTTCAATTGTCGATGAAGATCCTCCAATCAACGTGTGCTTGATTGGAGGATGACTCGATCACTTTCTTGACACGACCACTGATTGGTTTAAAAATATAAAATTGAAAGCTCCATAGCTCGTTCAATTTTAGTTCCTTTTTAACGTAGGACTAAGTTCCTCCCATTGGGGTCTCAGGAAGGAATTTGATTCGCAAGCCGAAACGCCACAAGAAACTTTGTATAGGTGATCCTCTATATCTCGGTAACTACATATGTTAAAAACATAACTAATGTCTTATTTTAGAGATAAAAAGTAACAACAGAAGTTACAAAAAAAATTGAAAATTTGGAAATGAGTCAGGCGAGTCAAGCAGTCCTACGCCTTTAGCATCAGCGGCTGTTTGAAAAAGCGATGACTTCCCGTCATTTTTATTTTAAATGTTGGTGCGTCAAGAATATTTTACTAAATGTGATTTATAGGTTCGAGGGACTATGTTAAAACTTAATTTTTTCAAAGGATCATTTATGCACGCATAAAACATAATCCTTCACATCGTTTAAAACCTTTTTTTCCATTTGGAAGTATATGCTTATCTCTAATGGTTTAGTAATTAGCTATTGGGCCACATTTAAAGCATCCTGTATAACTATATGCAAAATTAGTGGATTTTTTACTGACGATGAAAAACATGAATAGTCAATCGAATAGCCTGACAGATTTTTCTTCCACCTTAAAATGGGAGAAAGTGCTTTCTTGCTCCTCTGTGTCAGAATGCACATTTTTCACCCGTGAGGACGCGCATCGGGTCTGTGAGACCTGGTGCCTGCAAGAATTTATTACAGGAAATTAACCCCTCAACGAAAAAATTCCGGATTCACAGTACCTACATTCAAGGTCATTTACTTGCTGTGAACAGGTATTTCAAGAATTTCCCCTCATTTATTATCTCAGAAAACAGACTGTCGGGCCTCCGAAGCCGAATGCGCGCTCTCGCGTTTCAGTGTAGATTGCTAAAGAGAACGGATGGATCGCGGCAATTTATCGCTTTTCGAACTACAACGATGAGATGCAAAGATTAGAAAAGCTTTTAGCTGAAAATCAATTAAGAATCGATTAGCAAAAAAATAAAGAAATTGTGTTGATGTTGAATTAGTTTAGATATCGTAGGTCGAATTCTGAAAAGGAATTAGACAATGAATTTTATATTTATGGGTTCTTCGATTATTTAGAAGAAGGATGGAGTTGAAAAGTGGTGTAGTAAACGGTAAGATAGGTGGAATTAACAAAAGGTGTGAAAAACAAACTAGCAGAAAAAAGAGAACTTTTACACACAACATCGCCATACAACTATAAAAGGGTATATATGGTGAAGCAAAAGTTGTATAATCGGTCCAAAATTCATGGAAATGCTTATCGATGAGACAGCTAATGCGTTAATACTTATATCCAGGAGAATTCAGGTAATATTGCGCGGGAAAGCCAACATTTTCATAAATACCTTGGAAATACAAGCATTAATCAATCTTCTTCAATTTAATGCACTCCCTAGAAGAGACTTATCTGAAAATTCTTTTATTAATATTTATATATTCTGTACATTAGTGCAACAATTGTTTCATATTGTTACAAAGCTATAAAGTTGTTTCCCTGAGATGCTAATCTTGGCGACAAATTTGGAGATCATTTTGGTGACTTGGCGGTGAAGTTGGCGACTTTGGCGACAGAAAGAATTTTCTAGAAGGACTTCGAACTGTCAACTTATTTCTATTGGTTTCATGAACTTTCTGGAAATTACGTCACTTCCTACGTAACGAAGTCATTTCCTGTTGAAAAAATATAAAAGCAAGCTCTCAAGCCAAGAAAAGTTGTTGGATTTTGATCAACAAGCAAGCTGGTGAGCTAACAAGAAGCCTTTGAGCGCTGTGTTGAGATTTATTGGTAGGCTTTGTTGTGAATTTTTACTAGTGCTGTGTTAATAATTGTGCTACCTTTCTTTGCTTAGAATATTTGTAAAATAAAGAGCTTTATTTTTTAATCCTGCTTATTTGATTGCATTCACGTACACCCACAAGACAATTATATAACAATATTAAAGAAAATGTAATTTTCTGCGCGTTTTCTTGTAAAAACAATCCAACGGGCTTGTGAGACCCGATGCGCGTCCTCGTGTAAGTGTAAGGAACTAGTAAGTGTAAGGAACGTCTAGCCCCAATTTAACCCTCTGACTGCTTACCCCTCGATTTCCGCGGGTAGGAAGTAAGTCTATTTTCTACTGCATCCTATGATTTTCGCAAGCTATTGTGTTTACTTAGAACAATTACAGCGTTGAATGATATTATACTAATGAAGCCTTGAATATAAATAATAATTCGCTAAGTTCAAACGTATTTGAACACGTTTGCAAACGTTTCATTTAAATGGCGATTTTTAAAAATTAGGCATTCAGAGGGTTAAAGAGTAGTCTGTAAATTACAAATATATCAATCAAACATGCTTTATGCTTATGGAAAATGAAAAGCGTCTGCTGCTTAGTTAGCATGCCATATTCATATCCATTAAAATCAATTCCACCATTTAACCCGAAAAAGTGATTCTCAAAATATAAGCATCTAGACGATAGTTCCTGACTCAAAACATACACATATATTTATAAAAAGTGGATTCCTCAAATTCTTAGTTATAAGCATTCGTCTGTAAATAAAACTATTTATCTGAAAGTTGACGAAATTGATCTGCACGTCTTACAACGGGATCAAGATACCTATGAAGGAAAAGTACCGCATTTAAATGTTGTCATCATTTATGGTATCAACAACTATGTGCTACAAAAATAGTTCGGTGGGTGTAAGTAGGCAGGATAATGGAAAAAGACGTTCTGTTCTCGAGTATTTCGGAAAATAACAAGCACAGGTAACAGCACAAACAGACAGCAATTCACTAATAATGACAGAAATAGCACTCTCAATACCGCTTGGCATCAACCAGCTTACTAGCTCGCACTGCGGATAAAACAACAAAGAGAGATTCCCAAGGCGTTTGTTCTCCAAAGCCGATCCCAGTCGATCCGCAAGTTCCCAGACGTTCACCAACTGCGGTATTTATAGTCTTCCTGAGAGGGTGTGACGTCACATGGAAGCATCTAGTACATTCTGTATATCTCCACTCCGAATAGACATATCGAGAAAATTCTAGTATTTTTGAGGACTTACATTTTTGTTGCCAAAGTTGCTGAACGTCTGGGAACGTGTTGATCGCAAAATGGTTTCCAAGGTCAGGTGTTTATGCCCGGCCGACGACGACATTCCATAAGTATCCCTGTAAAACATTCTTCCCAACCATAAGAATAACATTGCTGTGAAGCAACATTCCAAGTTCGTAACGTATGTTTTTCACAATAATATCCGCTTTATAGTGTAAAACATATTTTTAGGTGCTGTGTAAGTAGTTCTCGAATCAAATATTCTCTTTTCAGTAGTATTGACCCGAAATTTACTAGATCAGATATTTCTCTCTCGCAAAAGTAAATAAATTGCAAGATGATTCACTGTAAAACTGTGGAGTAATGTCACTCCAAATTTGGTGATGAAAAACCTTAAAAACAGTGTGAACAAGCACTTTATTTCAAGTTAACACCAAATCAAGCGTTCATATACATTTTAAGTGGTGTAGTTTGCATCAAACACCAATACTGGAGAATCCTTACACCATGCTCCTGATGCACGCACCCGACACCATTCGTGAATTATTTTCACCTGTGGGAACACCAATTTTTGCGTACGGTTGGAAACTCTCCGATGGCAACGGTAGATTATTTATAAACAGCCCGATTTGCTTCGCCGTTCCTTTGGTTGTTCTAAGAGGTATGCATGTTTTTTGTCGTGTAATAAAGATAATTAAGTTTTCATAAGAAAAATATAACTTTATTTATATGTATGTCATTTATATTTAAAATTTTATTACATTTAATTTGTATATTACACATGCTATGCTTCGGAAATTTTCTTTACTAAGCCTAGTTCTAATTCGTCCTCATTAATATTCGCCGTAAGTTGGAATTTCGAAACAATTTTATTTTTTGAATCGGTGTATGCATCCTTGATTATTTGTTGTTATTCTAAATTGTATCGCAAAAATTTCGTTTTGAAATGCAATAATGTAATAATATTCTGAGCTTCTGATGAAATACATTCCTGGCTTACCAATATAATCCTTGACATTTTAACTAGTAGAACAATATTTCAGTTGCCTCAATGCTTGTTTTAAATAAAATGCTGTTAAGTATAGCAAAATCTGTATTCCTGTGGAATTGTTCAGTATATATGAAATTCCCGAATAGAACTAAAAATTTCTCACCAATAGTTTTTTAAATTTTGTTTCAAGTGGGAAAAGCAAATTAATATCAATTCTAATAACAAAAGTCTCAATAATCCTGAAGAATTTAATCATATAAATCGAATTTATTTAATTTATATGACAAAAAAAACTAAGAAATGCACGAATGTTTAAACAGAAGAAATATTAATTTGGCTTAATTCTTGGCATTCATTATTTCAGGAAATTTTTGTTGCGACCCTTTTTTTCTCATCTTTTATCAAACTGAAGTTCAAATTTCTATCTTTCTACTCATTAAAGATTCAGTTAAAAATTGTATATATTTGAAAGCACTGGAAAATTTTAGCCTATTTTGATATTTCTTTCATTAATATTCGATGTTTTGTTTCCTATGTATGTAAATATTTTGCATATTTTTTCCCCACCTGAAACAAGCAGACGATAATAAGACAGCTGATATTATTTTATTCTTATTTTGTTTACTGTTTTAATATAATTCGCACAGTCTTTGAGCTACAACAGAATAGTGTGTTCTTGTGTGAGAATATTTATTTTAACTTCTGCGGTTCAAAGTTTTATTTGGGTTATTTTAAATAATGTTTTGTTGATTTCTGTTTAGAACTTGTCACAGCTACTGAATCTTAAGGATTGTTTTTTTAAAGATTTAGTGTTACTGTAATGTTACTTTAACTCCAAAAATGGTGGCAACTACTTTACACCAAAAGTAGTGTAAAGGAACATTCCCTGGTGTTTGATTTCATCAAGAATTATCTTTGGTGTTTGATCACACCAAGAATTATCTTTGGTGTTTCACGAAACCAAGAATAATTGTTGGTGTTTTACTTCACCACTTTTGGTGTAAAGTAGTTGCCACCATTGTTAGTGTTGTGTTACACTAATTTTTTTTACAGTGTATATACATACCTCAAAGTGATTATATACAATTCTTAATTTGAATTAACATTCTGAAAATATCAATATATATTTTAATACTATTTAATGGCTTCAACTAACACATTTCCTCAAGAATTTATGCATTATCATCTTAAACACGTACGTACCAAGTGAATGAGTTTCCAATCAAAGGCTGTCTTTCAAAGATATTGTCCCGATTCACCTTCTAGGAAATCTATGCATCCTTTGTTTACATACAGAGAGCAGAACTTATAAACATTTCTAAGAACTTGGTTTCATTAGATGGTGTAAACAGAGTATTGTTCTTTGAATTCTAATTTTTCAAACGACACTCCTTAACTCTATAATTAGCATCTCTATGTATCGGTGGGAAGATTTCCAAAATATCCTGCTTGATTTTTGCAACAGGATAGTCTATCCAATTTTCATACTCGAAATAAACCAGGTTATTCAAAGTATTTTAAGAACTAACATTTATATCTACATCTGAGACTCAAAACAAGTGTCTGATGAAACTACTCTAAGTAATCATCTAGCCATCTTTCAGGAAAGCACTTCCCATAATTATTAATGGTGTCTTAAATGTGAATAATCATGAGTATGGAGCATTTTTCAATCAACAAGCGGGTTATACATAAAGTGACCACTTATTTTTTCCCTCAAAAAGGGACATTTTTTTAATTTTTAGGGAATATTATGTGAATGCAAGAAAACATGTATTTCTTCAGTTTTTATTAATTAATGAAAAGAACAGTTTAACCGATCTATCCGGCTAGCTCGCAGGAGGTGAATCGACGGTTAAAATAAAGCTGGGGCATAGCTAAATTAAATTAAATTTATTTTTCTCATAATTTCCACATAAAATAATTCTGGATTAACTAAGATTACATAAACTGACAAGTTACATTATCCAATTCGCTACGCATTGCGAGATTCGACCGACCGGTCCGAGTGAGAGGGAAAAGCGACCCTCCTCGCAAGAACAGTCAAGAGACTATCCATCCTCCTTCTGCCTGATAGCGAAAAGTCCTTGCAGTGCCATCTCTTAGTAGAAGGGTCAGTTAAAGTCTATCGTGCCGCCATCTCTTGGTAAGAGGGCGTGATAAAATGTGATTGTCACAACAGGAATAAACACGTAAAAATAGATAATTATTGTGATCTTGCATTTATTTTGAAGAACACATTTTTGCTTCACTATATTTGGTGTTGACTTAAAAAAAGAATGAAATTCTTAGTAGGATTTCTTAAAATTTACTTTGGTAATTAACGCTGCTTTATAAACTACGACTTGAAGTTGTGTTTTCTAGATCATCCACAACCCATTCATAGAAAAAAACCCTTTCTACGAGTGCATTAGTGACGGGCAGACATAGAATATATTCAATAATTATACGAAAGATTCTGTTTAAATATTAACAGTGTTTCATTCTGTCACTTCATGCGGTGTAATGAAGTTAGAACTAAGTGCGAGATCGAAGGCTTCTGACAAACTAGCATATGTGTGATACGTATAGCGCATGCTCCGTCATCGCCGGGCTACTAGATATTACCGTCGGATTTTTTTGATTTTCTGCGCCTTCTTGTTTGAAATTGTTTCCATGGGTTGCTCTCTTTCAGAAAACGGGACATTTGGGCATCCCGAAGCTGTGCTTGGCGACAACGGGACAGGCTACCAAATAACGGGACTGTCCCTTTCAAACCGGGACGTATGGTCACATTAGTTGTACTTGGTGACACATGGAATAAAGACAATGTCTGCCCAATTACTAAAATTCTTTGAATTTCCGAGATTGATGCCGGATACTTACAACCAGGAGAACAAAAATTCGGGTTATTAAATAATTAAATAGAATATTTTCATTAAAAACTTTCATGTTTCAAGTCAAAAATCATAATACACATTTATGTATTAATTAATTATTGACCCTTAAATGCCCAGTGTTGCCTTTAAGCAACATACCCAATTTTGTCTTCTAAAATCTTGAGAATAAGACTGAGCTCTAATGCCTGTTGTTGCCAATAGGATATACGTTAGTGTTGAAGTTCCCAACCTGTGGTACGCCTACCCCTGGGGGTACGAGGTCGAAGTCGGTAATGGCGGACATAAGAAAAGATCAGGAATAAAAATGTTACAGAATTGTGTTTCCTAAAGTTCATGTAAGAAGTAAAAGTAATTTTTTTTAAAAAAGTTAAAGTAATAAAAAAAAAGTCCTTACCGTAAGTTCCATTAGTTTGCGTACCCCTGGGAGTACGCGAACTCAAAGTCGGTAATGGCGGACACAAGAAAAGATAAGGGATTAAAAATGCTACATAATTTTGTTTCCTAAAGTTCATGTAATAGGTAAAAGTA
>BGPR01028283.1:0-19153 GCA_013235015.1 Araneus ventricosus | reverse complement strand
AAAAGAAGCAGCTCGAGTTCAAGGGAAAGAACGAAAACATTTTCCTGGTACAACAACAACTATTGATTTTCATTAAAATTCTTGGTTTTCGGCGCAGCTTATCCCATTCCAGGATCTTACGCTGGGAAGAGTCAAATCAAATCGTTAAAATGCTTGAATAATAGCCTTCTTCAAAAGAATTTTCCTTGTTTCCTGATTCATGCTTCAACTTATAAACATGACTCATTTGAGAATGTTGTGGTTTTTCATGTCTTGCTGTGCAACTAATTCCTGATGAACTTTCAAGAAATGCGTAAAATTGTGGTAATATGGCACAAGGCTTGTCAAAACAAGAAATCCGCAATTCATTATTACTAGGTAAAATGTTAAGTAATTCTGCTTTTCATAATGTATATACTGATTGAGATATTTGAAGAAAGTTCTTTTCTTTTGTAATGTTTTACTTATAACAATCTTGATTGATTTAAATAATCTTTGTAGCATCTAAAGAAAACCTGTCTTGATGGAAATATATGTGTATATATAAAAAACAATGGAAGAATGTAATTACTTTTATTATCAATAGCAATTTTATTTTTCTTTAGGGGGAAATAGTGTATTTGAAACTTTAATTATCATAAACTATGACTATCTTGATAACATATTTTTTCAATATGTGGATTATAAGTAAAATGGGAATTTTCATAGCTTTCAATAGAAATTTGTAAATAACTTCAAAAAATTATTTTAATTTTTGTTTATAACCTTTAAAATTTAACAACAAACATCTAGAAACATTTATTTATTCACCACAATTAAGTTATGAGATAGATACCCATGCTAATAATTATGCATTAAATTTAAATATATTTATAGTTTATATAATTAACAAAAATTTAAGCAGATATGAGCGAAAAAATATTTCTTATCCAGTTAATTTAACAGGTGAATGCCAACTGTATATACTTGTACATGTATAATAATTTCTGTGTCATGAACATTCATATAAGAGTGTTTTGAATAGAATATCTTTCAGTTTCTTTATCTTTCTGATGTATTCAAAAGTAAATAATTCTATCTTTTTAATGAATTGTATTAGGCATTATGCTTTAGTACTGTCTATTCTACATCAAATGGCTTTTCTTTATATTACATATTCTATGCATGTTGAGAATAAATCTTTATAACTTATTTCAGTCGTTTTATCATTCTATGAAATATAACAGGATAATATTCAGGGTAGAAAATTGTTTATTAAAAAACAAGGTTTTTATGCTTAAGTTTTATTCTAGTCTTGTTATTACTATAACAAATTTCACCTGTGAATATTCTAAAGTAAGTAACATTAAAAAAATTGTACATTTCTATCATAGGTATTCTACGAATGAAGAATATATCTCTGAAACATTTAATTTAATCTAAAAAGTAAGTAATTTAAGTAAGTAATATGTTCCTTCAATCTTTTCCTTTTGAGGTAATCCAGGAATATATTCTTGCAAAATATTTTTATTTATTCTTATAGGATTAAAAAATATTTTTGTACTATTGAATTGATAGTATTTTAATATAGGGTAGAAGCTCCAGTTTTGGCCACCTTAAGAGAAAATTTGAAATGGAAATTTCATAGTGGATTACTGTTTAAAGCATATTAAATCATACGTATACTGTTCTCTAGAAAATTTTGTTATCTTTTTGGTAGTTATAAAATTTCTCTGAAGAATATTTTAGATTTAGAGGTATGAATTTTTATTTAAATAAATTAACCCAATTTTCACCATTTTTGCCCACACTAATATTATACTTTTAACAGACATTTTAATGAATTTTAAGTAAAAGTAAATCTTTTAGTACATTATTTTCTGTTATTTTAAATGTGATTTTTTTGACGAACTTACAAAGATATGTAATAAAATTTACCTAAGCTGATTTTAGCAGCAGATTTCAGTTTTTTTTTTTAAAAAAAAAAACAGGAATGCAGAAAGCAATTTAGTTTGGTTGATAAAATACAAACTATATATACTTGCATAATTTTTTTATTGATAAAATTTGAAACAAAAAACGAGAAGAATAAACTTAGATTGCAAAAGCATAGATTTTGTTAAAAATCTACAAATCAAGAATTTGCATTATACCCATTAACAATATCCACAAATATGTATTTTTATAATTTTTAATTTCAACATTAATCAAATTCATCAGAATCATTTTTAAAATTAGAGCAATCCATGCTTATAAAATAGTCTTCATCACTACAGTCAGGTTCCTCAAGTTGAAATTTTCTAACATCAATGTGAGGTAAACATTCAAAATGGAGATGTTTTTGACATTCCATTTTGAATGGCCTGAACTGCATTACCAACTTCAGATGTTGAGTAGCAACTTGTTTTTATGGAAATGTTACCTGCCTTCTTATTTTTAATTGGAGCCATTACTATGCAAAATGAAAACAAACAAAACTAAATCAGTTACTTTTATTTAGAAACAAAACTAAATCAGTTACTTTTATTTAGAAACAAAACTAAATCAGTTACTTTTATTTAGAAACAAAACTAAATCAGTTACTTTTATTTTAGAAGCAAAGATGTATCAGTTACTTTTCATTTTAGAAACAAAACTGAATCGGATGCTTTTATTTTGATAATAAAATTAAGTTAGCTGCTTTAATTTTAGAAACAAAACTAAATTAGTTTTATATTAATCATTTAATTCTGAGAGCTTGATGATGAAAAACTGCAAATAATTGTTCCTTAACAAAAACCTTAACAGTTATGAGTATATAATACATGCTCATGCATTTGATTTTTTTACAAGTCGCATGTTTGAGAAAAACGAACCAATCAGATTGAAAATAGTAAAATAAGGATTGTTTAAAGTATTGGAATGCTTCTTATTAGCTAATTTGAAATTACTGGTTAATTATTGGAAAAAGAGATCCAATGTGGCCAAAACTGGAGCATCTACCCTATACATTTCATTCTAAGAGAGCTTTTTTTAAAAAAGTGGATTGCTTCATTTATAGATTAAAGAAATGACTATTAAACTGGTGGCTTTGTTATTTGAAAGCTAAAATAAAGAAGCTATTAGATTAAATAATGCACCTGTTTAAAAGACATATTTTGTAGAAGATAAAGCAAACACGACTTTCATTTAAATATATTGATCACCTGAGTTTCTACTTATCTAAGTGGTGTTTTTTTTTTTTTTTTTTTTTTTGTAACTGTTGACTATTTTTATTTGCAAGCTTACATTTGGATATCATTATATTGCAATAAAATTTATAAAATCACTGAAATTTCCTTTCTTAATAAAATATTTAGTGTTAACTTCTAAAGAAGTGTATTGCAACAGTGTACCTGTGGTTTTTAAGCGCAAGGTGTTGGCAATACATGCTGAAATAATTCGTCATTACCTGACAATGGTTTAAAGCTTCAAAACAAGACAATCTTAAAATATCATAATTATTTTCTAGTGGACTATAGTTGAATGAATTTTTGTTGAGAGAACCTCTCTGGATCTAACTTTAATCATTGAACCCTTTTGTTTAGGAGCCATACAGGTATCATTTCTCAACGAGTCCCAAAACCGATTTGATTAAAAACTAACAATCTTTGGCAGCATACATTTAGCCACCTCACGAAGGCACCAAATGCTGTATGCATTCTAACATTTCTACTGTTATGGATAATGTGACCAAATTTTTTATAATGAAAGGCGGACACAAAGAAATTAAAGAAAAAATATCATAAATAAAAGTAACATTGCAACAATAATACAGAATACACTATAATATGATAAATATATAGTAAAAACATTTGTAGCATTTTATATGGTAATTATGCTTACATATGTATTAATTATTTAAATGAGTACTTTTCTTTTGAATGAATATTTTTTTATCAATGTATCGTCTTCTATTGCACATTATCTGAAAAAGAAATATCTTTCATATTGAATATTATGCCAAGTGCTGAAGATTTGAGTATCAACATTCAATATCAATTTCTCCCTTCTCTCCCAAAATCATTAGCAATAGAAAAAACCTGATCAGCACCAATTGAATACGTATATTTACAGATTAGTCTTCAAGTATTGAAAAGGAGGACAAAACTTGCTAAAGGAGATGATTGACTTTTAACAAAGTGAGACTATTTGTTTTAGATCTATTTCTGAGTACACTTAATATTCTAAATATGCATATGAATCACTAACTGCGGAACAAGTTGTAATATATAAATTTTTTAGAAGATATAAAAAAACTATTCTATCATTCCTGATAAAGAAAAATTAATTTGAATTTTTCTTAAAATGTGAAGTCGTCTCCTAATGCACTTAGATGTACCTATATTTTTTATTAAAAAACGTCACCACCTTTTTTTTTTTATCAGTATTGTGAACGTGTTCCCTTTTTGCAGTTAGCGATTCATATGCAATAAATATTTTTCCTGCTGTACTCTTTTATGTTTAAATAATATCTAATTCAATTCCTTTTTTATTATTATGACCGTTTCAGATTCACTTCCTGCTTTAAACATCATGACAAACCCCCCTTTAAAATGTTGAATTTTCCATAAGCAGAATCTTCTTGTTTCTCATTTTAAGTGGTGTTTTAAAGTTGGATTTCAGTCACCGTATCGCTTTTCCTTTCCTACATCAACATTGGATTACTTACCCCTTGCCATACGATTTTATTTAACCTCCTAATTAGATGCCGCCATCCATTTGGGATATTTTTTATGATTTCAAATCGATTTAAGATGGTAAAGGATACTTGAGGCATTTAAGCCTGTCCAGGTGATTTTTTTATTTAAAATTAATTGTTACTTCGACTTAAATAGAGATTTAAATCACAAATTCTGTAATTCCATGCGCATGTAGGACGCGTCATTTTATGTTAAGGTTAAGAAAGGATACTTTTGATCATATTAACATATATGCCACCTGTATATAAACTGAAATAATTAAAATTTTCACCTACATTTATTTCTAGTAGTACCTCGCTATGATTTATGTTGTGAAAGATTGCTAATTGCTGAAAATTAGTTAATCAACAATTTACTCTCTTGGGTTCTTATTTGTATATGCTGATCCTATGTCAAATTAGGGATTGTGCTTTCAAAAAATTTTAGACTTATTATCCAGAAATGAATTTTAAAAAGTATGCATATAAGAAGTAATTTTCATATTTCACTTCAAATTATCTCTGCCAATTAATAAACACACAAAACTTCTGTCAATCAATTCTCTCATTACTGTTACGAAAACCAGCCCATGTAATTTCACATCTTACTAATCGTTTGGGGAAACTTTTTTAAAAATCAGATATTGAATAATTTTTAGGGCAGGGTAAGGCTAGGATTCATTTATGCCTTTCAGGCACTAATTTGGACTCGGACAAAGTAGCTGCTGGTATGAGTCGTGACTATAATAGGCAAATGAAGCTTTTACTCAACAGACTTCAGAAAAAGTTGGTTGTATTAATGCCAATTCCATAACAACTACCAACAAAATGATTAGTGATTTATTTTCCAAATTTAAAGAAATAGATGAAATTGAAAAATTTTACCTTCGAAAAAGTTGAAAGATCCAAGTAAACACAAATTGCATCTTTAAAAGCAGAAATTTGTGAATACCTTACGTTTTTTTTAAAGAATTTTTAAAATTCACTTCATCAGAAATAATGAATTTGTTTAAATGTATATTTTTTACTTCCAAACACGAAATCTCCGTATTGTGGCCAATTTTCCGTGTAATGGAAGATGGCTGTTATTGAAAGGTTTCACTGTAATACAATATTATGAATCAAAACCTGAAGTTGCTAATTTTTTTAACAAGAATATTTATTAAATTGGGCATTTGTCAGGTAGATAAGGTTCTTTTTCATTTTTGGAACCCCAATTGTCGCCAAGCTGAAATGTTGTCACTGAAAAGGATTAAGGCCAACATTTCAACTTGATGGCAATTGGATGTCTGTTAAGATTCCACTAAGATCCCTAGAATTTTATTGATATGCTTCCAAATGCTAGCAGCAAATCGCCAAATCTTGGCTATCATTTGCTAGAATTTTGTGGCTTTTGTCTTGTGTTCCATTAATGGAAAAGTACCAATAATAGAATCTCAAATGAGAAATCTCTAAACAATGCTAATTTTGCTAACATGTGTTGCATTTAATTTATATTTTATATATAAATGATCATGATATGCTGCATCTATTTTATAGTCGAAGGATAAATAGTAAACAATTCACCAAAAAATCTGTGAAGGTTAATTTTTTTAAGACTTACATTATGGATTATGGCAAGTTATGAAATCTTTCAAGAGGATGTAATTTATTATTTTATACATAGTCATAATGAATAAAGTATTTGAAAATCATTCAGATTAAGTAGCATATTTAAAAATGTAAAATGGTTAAGTTTGCTAGCTATTTATTAGTTTAGCCTTAATTTTATACCATTCATTCCTAAATTTAAAATGTGTTTAAGAAACAAACACTGAAAATTTTAATAGCATGTCCATAAGTCTTTTTTATAATTCTTTCATACGAAAAACTTGATTCACAAGAAAAACTTTTTAGCCTCCATTCTGCATCAAACACATGCCGTCTGCATCAAACACATGCCATGCAAATTGCACAGTGCCATGTTAAAACTGAGACACAATTAAAATGGCATGGAGCGGTCTTTTCCACTTTTTCAAATTCCATCGATCGGCTCTATTTGGATATTTTTTTAATTTTTATATATAATATTTTTATTTTACAATATTTTTATATATTTTATAAAATAGATTTTTAAATATTTTTTTTTTTTAACAATTTACACAATTTTGGTAAAAATACCATCCAATGCAAATTTGTGAAAATCCTAAAGCACCATCATTAAAAGTTGGTCTGTCATTTATTGAGCTTATGACTATTGATAGAAAAATGGTGAAATTTATGGGGGGTGGAAAATGTTTCACTTCCATTCTCTATAATTGTAACTTATATAATTTAGAAATCTTTATATTTATATATATCGAGTTGTATTCGTATTATATACAAGTCAAAAGAATGCTGTATATAATTTTTTAGAAATGCTTTTATATTTTTTATCAATATTTGATTTAAATTCTTGAACATTGGAAAAATTGATAAATTTTAAATAAGGAAATACACACTGAAAATCATTGCAAATCAAAAGCAGAAATAAATTGTGAGAACATGAATTTTAGGTAGTAAAAATGAAAGTTGAACAAGATAATTCCATTTCTTAAGTATATTTTGCAAAGTAGCCCCACTTATAGATCATAACCTTTCTGCAAGAGGCATAAGTTTTAATTTTTCTAGAGTTTGAACAGAAGAGACTCAAAAGTACAACAGTTTCTCACTAATTTGTAATAAACAATTCTTATCACTAAGCATTTTACTCAAAGATGTCTCTTGTATGTAACTAGAACTTTTTCTGATATAATGGGAAATAATTAGTGTGATTTTCTTTAAGAACATGAGTATCTTTTTAAATTGTAGATTTCCAGAATAGTCAAATAAAGAATACTCTGGTAAGGAATTATATAATTTATATGCAGTGGTTAACAAAACAGTTGATACTCCTTAAAATTTTTCTTATTTTGTATGCTTTTTTTTAACTTTATTTTAACTGCTCAAAGAAGTTAATACTGAATTTAAAAAGAAATGTCACCTGGAAGAAAAGATGTAGCTTTCAAATAGAAATGATAAATTTTGAGCTGTTTATTGAGCCAATAACTCTTTAATGTATGTAAGATTCAATTCAGAATGTTGATCATGAAAGTTTATTTCCATACAAAGTCTCGATTTAAGAAAAGCATTTTTGTCCCTTTACTTAATCTAAGAAATATCTTCAATTCAGCATGTAGCCATTTTTTTATATAGAATACAGAACATTCAGGTGTAATAAACTATAACTTTTAAAAAAAATCTGTTTAATTCTTTGGTTTCCATATTTTCTAGCCAAAATTTAATTCCTAATTCTGTTTAAAATGCTATATTCTGTTATAAAACACCATGAAATAGTATTCTAAAAACAAAAAATTCAAATTTGCAAACAGGGTTGCGGCAATTTAAATCGGTTGATTTTTAAAAAAAAAAAATCACCGATTTAAATCACTTTATTTTAAATATCAAGTTTATCTGCTTTAATGAAATAAAATTGTTCATGTATCTTTAAATAGCGATTTTAAAATATTTTTTAATGTATATTTAAAGAAAGAATATATAGAACATTAAAAAAAAATATTTTATTGAATTGATGCAACTAGAGTACTTTCCATATCTATTTATGAGAAAACATGCAAATTAGATTTTAAATAAATCCCTGATGAGCAACACAATAAAATGCAAAGTATGAGATGTTCCTTTTTCTTAATAATATAAATAAAAGTCATTGTGGGTATGTGGGTATGTATGTGGATATGTATGTGGGTATGTGGCTATGTTCCACATCTCCTCCTAAACCAATGGACGGTTTTCAACCAGATTTTGTACACTTATTATTTAAGACAAGGGGAAGACACTTATGAAATTTTTTAAGTTCAAAAGTTAATTAAACAGACAGTTAATTAGAAATTAACCGAAACCGTTTTTCCGCAGTAACTTCGGAGCAAATTGTCTGACAAAACATATTTTTATACCATCTTAAAGTTCAAATTTTTACCTTTTCAATGATACCAATTTCATTTCTGTAACATTTTTCCTTCGATTGTTATTAATTTTTAAAAGTTCAGACAACAATTAAATAATTAGCAAAGCCCATTGACTCGGCGATTCTCGATGAAGAATATTTTATTTTTCAATCGACTGTCACGTGATCCTTCAGGAATGCGAAAACATGTGGAATAAATTATTTTTAAAATCAACTATCACGCAATCCTTCTTTCCGCTGTAACTTCGGAACAAATTGTCCGATAAAAATTATTTTTATACCATCTTAAAGTTAAAAATTTTACCTTTTCAATGATACCAATTTATTTTCTGTGACATTTTTTCTTCAATTTTTATTAATTTTTAAAAGTTTAATAGCTTTAATTACGCAGACGATTTGGAAATAACGCAAATTTATAGCTACTCCGTTGCTAGGCAACGGTTAGACTTTCAACTAATTTACCTTTATTTCTGAAAGTTTTGCTTATTTTTCTAAATATCTATAAAATAAGGCAGAAATTACATGTATTTGTCTGTCTGTCGGTCGATCGGTCGGTCACAAGAACTCCTCCTAAACGGTGAATGGTAGCGACATGAAATTTACACACGACATTCTAGAGCATATTTCTAGGTCAAAGGTGGTATTTTCAACTTTCAGAGTTAATTAGTTCTTAAGATATTTAATTAAATATCGAAAATTATCTGCTTTTAAACCTAATGCTTAGACTTTTTTTGCCAATAACTTCTGAAATATTTATTAGTCAACAATTATTTTCATGCCATTTTAAAGACCAGAAAAAGATCTTTTTAATGCTATTAATTCCATTGCGATGAAATGTTTTCTCTGATTTTTATTAAGGTTTAAAAATATTTTTGTAACGAAATTTCTAACAATATTTTTTATTCTTAAAGAAATAAATTCAAGCCAAATTACTGTTTCGCACGCGGGCTTTTGCCAGTGTTAAAGTTAACATAAGAAAATATTGCTTTCTTTGACCATAAACAACAAAGGAGACTTCACACTTCCGGTTTCCTGTTTTCGTAGCATTTACAGCTTTTAATACGGTTACACAGTGATCCAATGACGTTAGTGAATTGTTCTCTCGATGTATTGTTTAATTTTCAGTGAGATATTACAGAATATCCATCTGGAGATACGATAATGGGCATTAACAAGGAACATCATATTCTGTAGAGCTCTTCAAAATCTTAGAATTGTCAGGGCCACATTCCGACAAGCCGAGATTGAATGTCGGTGTGCCAGTACTACTAATACGTAACCTCGATATACCGAGACTGCGCTATGGCACACGGTTTCAAATTACATACTTAGGTCCAAACGTCATGAAAGCTATTGTTATGACTGATATAGGGATAAGATAGAGTGTTTTAATTCCACGTCTTCCGATAATACCAAAGGATTTATCATCTCAGTTCGAAAGGTAACAAATCCCTTTAAAAGTATCATTTGCCAGGCTCAGGGCCAGACACTGAAAGTGGTAGGCGTACATTTGGAAAAACCATATTTTTCGCATGGGCAACTATATGTGTTTACGTGTGTCCAGCCCACACAACCTCTACATCCGTGCAAATAACGTGGTGTATAAAAGTATAATAGCATAGATAAACAATTTGCATAACAATATCAGCATACATGTACAGTACAATCATGTTAGCCGTCCAATTAAGTATTATCAACCCTCAGAATTTTTACTTTTCCCTTTCAAAATGCAACAAAATATTTACATTCGTGAATTAAAAAAAAAGAATAATTCAAATTCTTCACGCACGAAGTCGCGGGTAACAGCTAGTTATAAAATAAATATTGTGAAAGGATCATGTTCACAAAGAAAGAACATAGTAAAATGTAGTGAGTTTCATTTTAATATTGGAGAAAACTAAATGTTGGGGACAACAAAATTTTTATATTGCAATAATGCTCAAATGTAAGATAATTAAGTAATACATATAAATGTTCCAAACGAAATACAAACATCTACATAGTGCATTTTAAACTATGATCTATACTTATAAAAGGCAGTGTTGTGTGTGTGTGCGAAGTCCAGACGAATTTACAGTCATGAAGGTCACAGGTAGTCCTTATGGTTACTCAATGCACCTCGAATCCTGAATTTAAAAATTTAATCTAGAATTTTTTTTTATTTAATGTTTTGTGTTGTTTTGGGTAAAACAGGTTTGGAGTAGAGAAAGCTTCAAAACTTGTGTTTGTAATGAAACGAATGAACAACTGAGTGTAAAATTCTCAAATATTCCAACATACAATAATACATCTATATTCAAGAAATGAATTTAGATGTTATTTTTATTATATTGTTCTTTTTTCCTTAATAAAATTGTCTTATATTTCAAAAGTATATCATTCTTTATATTTAGTTCACAAATATTTTTTAAATGGTTGTTACATGTTTGAATAAATGCTTTTAATTTATGTTTTTTGAAGAAAGTGCAGCTTAATGACTGGTATGTTGTTATATATATATATATTTCTATGACTGTAGGGCTCATTTTCTAATTTACAAATGTTAAATATATATATAGTTTTAAAAAATCTGATTTAAATTGATTTTTTTGAAAAAAATAAAAAAATCGACAACCCTGCTTACAAAATATGTACGCAAAGTACCTGCAGTTTTCTGACAATGTTGCATGTTAAACAGATTAAATATAATTTCACAAAACACCAAATTTTCAAATTCGTTTATGCTATTATTTACAAAGCACTATTTTTTTTTTTAAGTTATGCCTCTTCTAAAGCTTTAGATAGTGGAAAAACAGAACAGTGGAAGGCTAAATTTATTTTATAGATAAAAATGAGATTTGTTCACCTTTAAATCATCTGAAGTTGTATGATCAACCTTTAAAAGGAAAATATTAAAAAAAAAATTAAAATTTATAGAGTATATTCCGATTTTATGGCAGGCTGCATTTTTTATGAAGGATTAAATAAAACGAAATTTTATTAAATTTACTATCATAATTTGCCAGATACTTTGATTCTTTCTACATGTCAAAGTTCTTAAAGAACCATACGTTCAATGAAATTTTAAATATTAACTTATATATTGCCTGTATGATGCCCTTGCATGAAAAATGAATCCATGCATTTAAGTAACTTGCTGTCAGCTGTGCTTGTTAAGCCATGTTCACATCAAATGTTGCAGACATTTATCTGCAACTTTTGTGTCAAAAATGCTCCTCAAGGACTTTTGGTTGCAGACGAAATATCAATGGGTTCTTGCAACATTTGTCATCAACACAAAGGATGAGCAATCTTCTAATTTCATGTGTGAAGGATGTAGTTTGCAGTACTGGCCTGCGTAATTTTGCTGAAACAATTGGCAACTTGGAGGTACTGGTAGAGACCATTGTTAAAAGCGAGAGCGTGATACAGTCTAGGATAGGCTGTTGCAAGATTTAAATAAAGATGACTTTTTCCCTTTGTCAGGTGAAGCAAGATCAAATGAAAGTCGTAAGAATTTTTTGAGAATGGCCAGCTGCAATTTTTAATAATTAATTGTGATGATAGGACATAAGATTGTGATGGTATTATTTTGGTAAAAGAAAAATTTGCTGTTAGATTGCACTTTCAGCAATTGGAAAGTCATATACTAGTCTTGGGTTATTTTTTCAAAATGTCTAAAAGTACAATATCATTGATTTTATCAGAGGTTTGTGAAGCTTTGATAGAATTACTTAAGGACAACATGAAACAAGGTGGCGACAGAACCTGGAAATCAGGGAAATTCGTAAAAATATCTAAAAATCAGGGAAAATTAATAGTTAATTGAGTTATTATCTATAAATTAGTATCTTATGTCTAGCATTATTTGTAATAATAAATGGAATTAAAAAAACTTATATTCATTTATAACAGCTTGAGTTTTTGATTAGAGTAATTAATTTCTTATGATTTGTTAAAGAATAAAGATTTGAAGTAATATTTTGGCAGTTTCTCTTGTTTCAATCTTTGCTAAAATATATATTATTAGATACGTATAATTATACTGTTTTTATATTTATGCTGTAATATGTTATTCTGGTACTCATGAAAAGAGTAATAATTAGTTATTGAACTGTTTTAAAGTTTTGAGCAAAGATCATAATAACTTTTACTGTTAATATAATTTAACTTGTGTTGCAAAGAGTAGTTTTAATGTTTCTTAGAATTCTTATGCAGTTTTAGAAGCAACGTATTTTGTTAAAACTTTCAGTATTTTTTACACATAAGAAATGTAATATACTGTTTTAATAGATTTTTTTAGGATGTTCATTCCATTTTTTTTTCAAATTAAATTTCCTAAAAATATTATTTTTTTTCATATTAAATAACTGGTGAAAGTGTTTTTAATAATGTATAGTGTACACATACAGTGATTCTGAGTAGGGAGAAACCAGGAAACTAATATAATTAGTAGCCGTAAATCAGGGAAATGTTGTAAGTTTAGTCAGGGAAATTTTTTTCGCAATTTGTAGCCACCCGGTGAAAGCAAGCACCAACTGTGAAAGTTTTCTAGCACTTAAGAAAGTATGACACTGGTGTTGTAATCGCAAAATAAAGCAATGCCGGAACGCTCCAGGATGGATGACAAAAATCGTGCTGTTTTGAGGTTGTTTTCACTATTTTTTGCTATTTATTTCTCGTAAAAAAAAAAAAAAAACAGAACAGTGTATGACACATTGTCTAAGCTTAGGTCTCATTACACATTTTTTTTACAAATGACGATGTTTTGTTTTATTCTTGTTTTCCTTGCAGATTTCTTTTTGATGGGTAAGATATATAAAACAAATAGATATTAATTTACAAAAAAGGTGTGATTAATTACTTTTTTTAATGTTTATGAGTTTAAAATATGTTTTATGTAGTTTAAAGTATTTTAAAAGGTGAATCTCTATTTACCGAATTTTCCATATAACGAGCTTTCGGGATTTAGCGACTTCGTTAAATAGAGGTCCGACTGTATGTTACGTAATTTTTTCCCCACACATCCATTTAAAATTATGAAATAATAAGTTTCGTTTGCAACAATCTCATTAATAAAATACTGTTTATTGGTGAATGTAGAATCCAGATATTTATTGTATTGTAGAAACAATATGATTATAAACTTTCACATATAATTTTTCATGAAGCTTTGGATATGATTTAGTTACTGGATTATGTGGAATGCTACATAATTATATATTTTAAACTAACAAAGAAATTCATACTTTCTTTTTCTAGGCACTTTAACAACTTTCTTTTCAGATGCGAAAATGGTAACTGAAGACATTAATTTCTTTCAGCAATATGATTTAACCTTGCATTTTTGCTGGATATATTTAAAACAGAAATGCAGGTATTTAATGGAATCAATCCATATGACTTCCCAGTCGACAAAAGCAAATGCATTTAACATCTAATGTTATTTTATACTGTGCTAATATATAAAACTACAGGTAGCAAATAAAACATTTGAAAATTAAATTGTTGCAGTGTATTTGTGTATCACATAAGTATGAATCGATTCTTTTTTCAAATCACAAGTAACATAGTGTCTGCCTGCCATGAGAACTCTGCTCGCCAAGTTGTCTCATTGATGTGTTCGCTCTAGCAACTGGTTATATTAGAGAAGATCCATTTCAAATAGGAGGAATCTGATGCAAGTTGAGGTTTTGTTTTATTCTTGGCACCAGTTGGCGGCGGTAAAAAGAGTACATCATTCGTAAACTTCGACCTACTCGAAATGGATTCCTCCTACGATAACTTGTTTCTATAGCGACCGCTGTCAATCAGAAAACTTGGCAAGCAAAGTTCTCGTGGTAGACAGACAATATATAATTCATGAATGATTGTGTTCCGGATATATCCAGAATTCCGGATTTTTTTCAGATTCAGTCTATCTTAAACTACGTTTTAGGACAAATATATCAGTAAGAAATTATAAAAATTTAAACTTCAATGAAGTAGTCAAATTTCTTGTGTTGAGTAAATTGGAGAAAAATCCAGTTGTTTGGTTGAAATATGCACGGATGCATATGTGTCAAATTAACATTCTGAATTATTCGAAATTATGTCAGATTTTTACATCACATTAATTTTCAGGATTAATTTCATGGATTATATGTCACAATCACCCTTAATAACTGCAGGTTCATTGATGAGCAATCCAAACTCTGCAAGGCACCAGAACCAGATAATTTCTGTTGCGGTTTAGTATCAATTCTGAAAAGGAAACCTATGCTGAATTTTATTACATAAAATAAAATATAGAAGAATTTCCCATTAGGACTTTGAAAAATTCGTAATGCAGTAGTATCCCTGAAATCCGAACTGGATGGGATCAGACCCTGTCCGTATCACCGGAAAGTCCTGAAACATGCCTTAAAATGTGCGTAATACAAGTTCTAGATGGGTAAAACTATAAAAATCAAAGTTTTTATTTTCATAAATACATACAATTTTTCCTACAGCTTGGTAACAGGAGGTGTACATTATTATTTTCGTACTGACCTCTCCCTAAAATTAGTATATCCTGCTTTAAAAAAAAAAAAAAATCCCGTGTGTGTGTGTGTGGATTTTCGGACAACGGGGTTCGATTTAGCGGGAATCTACTGTGGTGCTGACATTCATTCTTTTTTTGAAGAATTTGGCTCTTCATTATAAAGAGCCTCCGACCATTATCAGAACAAAATATAAGGGCAAAAGCAATTATACAATAATAAGCTTAATTTTTATTAGATGTTTTCTACATAGTATGTGTGCATGAAAAATGCACAAAGTTGTGAATACATTCATCTCACTCAAAAGAATACTCCAGGAAAGCTTGATAAAGAACAATTCACATTGTTTATAGAGAAAAGCTAGTGAAAAATATTTTTTGTGGCTTCTTTTTATTCATCTATACTTTTAATTAATCCGTATAATTAGGAATACTTTTATTATTAAAAATCAAATGAAATGTCTAGAATGATTGATTTAAGCTTGAAATTGCTAGACAAATATTCTGAATTTTTGATTATAAACTGGAGGATACACGCAAGTGTACATTATTTTTCTACACCAGTGTATGCTCTAGTAATATTCACGCTTATGATGAACTGAGGATTTCCATATTTATTTCAGTGGAATACTAAATCTACATACTGTCGACATGTTTTTAAGAGTAAATGTAATAATTTATAGCCTTTAATGCATTAATTTATTTTACATAGATTTGAAGTAAATGATGGAAAGGAATCCAGAATTTCTATTATCTGCAACTTTTACTTAGGCTTTTTTAAGAATACTTTCTTTGAAATCAAATCCATAGTTATGAAGCAATGTACAAATATTCATGCCATTCCCCTTGGAGATCAGAAAAAGGAAGAGGTAATCAACACTAAGCGAGAGTATCTATCTAAAAGTGTTACTGGAAATATATCTACAAGTTTTGAAGCAAGAGATAATTTTTGGGTTTGTGATGAAATAATGCCAGGTTAATCCATTATTTAAATGAAATGATTTAAAGTACTGGATATGAATGGATTAGAAATAAAGGACTGAATGGTATTATTTTACTTAGAAATAATTATTACAAATTTGTATATGTAAAATAAAAAAAAACTTAATAAAACATCAGTTTATCTATTTAACATATGCTTAAGTATAATACATGCATTGTTATCTGAACATTGCACATATTCACGAACTAAACATTGCACTTTAGAACTGACAGTATCCGGGGCTTGCTATGATGTTTCCTGTAAGCACATACTATTTCTTGCATTTATTTGGCAGTAAAACATAACAGTTTTCAAAACTACTTGCGTATAAGTATGCAAGAGAAACTCGTCTTGATTATAAAAGGTTTATAGAAACATCTGTGTTTGCTTTGCTATCGAAGTAACTTCGTTGTAAAGCGTACAGAAATACGAAATTGACTGAAATTACAGAAAAAAGTAGTGAAATCTCTTGTCAAAATGAACACTAAATTGAAACCATAATGAATTACAAATTTTCTTGCTAGACAAAAGTAGAATCGTCAAAACCACTTAAATAATGTTTTTATTTTGTCCTTTCCATTGATAATTCTAAATACTTCTATCTTGACTGAAGAATTCGTAAAAAGAACACCATAGAAACTGGTATCAGTGTTCTGATAATAAATTTAATTAAAAATATTCGTTTTGTATGAATTCAAATGTTAGTTGCATAAAAGGTAACACTGTGCAACGAACATTTAGATTCTATCCAGCAGTGTAGTCGCAAAATGAGCAATGCCGGAACGCTTTAATCTAGGTGACAAGAATCGCGCTGTATTAAGAACGTTTTCACAATTTTTTCTTGATTATTTCTCGTGAAAAAAGGAAGTGCCGGAACGTAGAGCCAACATCTCTAATCCTATTAAGCCGTGGTGTGTATTCAACCGAAACACTGTAGTTATTCAGTAGCGAATTCGAGGGAGGGGGGGGGGGGAATTTTGACGAATGTCAAACCTCAATGTTGGATCGTAAAATTTTTGTATCGCCATGACGAATGTCAAACCTCATGGCTTATGTAAACCAAAACACTTTAACTTTGCAGACTTTACTCACCTGACAATAAGAATCATAAAGTGCAGTACAATACTTTCGATAATTTAATAAAAAAATACAATGAAATAACTAGCCAAAAAATGTTTTCGACTTCCTCAACGCTACAAGTACCAGTAGAATAACTAGAAAAGTAGGAAAATTTTCAAGCCGGAAAGCAATGTTGTCACGTTTTTATTATTTTTCTAAACAAGGGAAATTAAGAACAAACAGTTGTAGTGATTTGAAATAAAATCAAGAATTCTGGTTTAGCTCTGGAGGGGGCTGCAGCCCGATAGCCACCCCCTGGATTCGCCAAGGTCCGGAGTCGGTGGTTTTCATTCCATCACGAATTTCTGTAAATCCTTTTTTCCTACCATATGACTAACATGACAGGAAAACTACATTACAGATTCGTAACAATATAACCGATTTACCACATTGAGGTAACATATACATTGTCTAGAGCGAGCACAGTTACGGTTTATCGTTTTTTTTTAGCTTGCATCTAATTCGATACCGCACACAATGTGTTAAATTGATATAATTGAAAAGATATATTTTTATAAATTTTAAAATGGCACAAAAAATCATTCTTATGCGAAAATATTTTTGGAGGATATCGGCGAAAAACGCCAAAGACGAAATGGCTCACTTAGAGTGGAAAATGATAACTGGCCAATAATTTAATTAAAATTAATTATTTAATACACAATACAGATAAATAACTTTATAATGATCCATTTTAAACTTTAACTGTATAATAAAATCTACCTATTCTATTATTCAAGCGTAAGTTCAATACTTTAAATTAAGCGCATCACATTTGTTATGTCACTCATCCTTCATTTCTGCTCGAAATTGAAGATTAAATCCCCCAATCAGTAGTCAAAACGCTTCCAGATAACCCCTTGCCCCCTTAGCGCTTTCAAAGAACTCCCTCTGTCATTGACTGACAGGTGTTACGAATCTGCAAAACCGTTTTTCTTACTATGTTAGTCTTGTGGTTGGAAAGAAAGTTTTATAGAGATTCGTATTGGATGTCAGCCAGTGACTCTGACCTTGGCGACAAAATGAAGACTCTGGAAAATACAAGAATTATCGTTCTCTCTCTATTAAGAACGGAGATATAGAGATTGTTCTAGATGATATCACGCCCCGTTGGAAAAGGTATAAATACCGTGGTGCTCAAACTGGAAGAGTCTCTCTTTGGAGTTTTGTCCGCATTGCAAGCTGTTCGGCTGATAGACACTGGGCACTATTAAAAGTACTGTTACTGATATTTATTAGTGATCTGCTGTCTGCTTGTGTTATTAATTTATAAAGGTACTGTTTAGTTTTGGTACCTGTGCTGCATGTTTTTCTGGAATGTTTGTGGAATAAAGCTTCATTTTTTTATTATTTTGCTTGTTGGACTACATTCACGTACACCCACCGGACGATTTTCGTAACACAGGGGAAGATTGATGAATTCGAATTCTTTCTTGTGGATCGAGGTCTGTTCGTCGTGAAAATAATTAGAGAATTTTAAAAGGCATTTTTAAAATTCTACGAAACAAGCCTTAAATACGGATGTCAATAGCAAAACTTCTGTAATTCGATGCGCGTGTCTGAATCGCCATTGTATGTTAAGGGGTTAAAAGAGTTTTTAGTGTATGGAGCTCATGAAGATTGGGAAGTTGATATTTAATTAGAAAAAATCTGAGCTGAAATTTCATTACTGAACGCTTTAGTAATATATTGTGTCCAACAAATTAAATGACATTCGTGGAAAGTCCTAACCACATAATAGAAATCAAAAGCGTCTCAAAATACTGAAGATTTTCGCAAAGTTTCATTAAATTCACTAACGAAATTTTAAATATTAACAGAAATTTTAATTAAAAATTATAATTAGTAATTAAAATTATTATCAATTTAATTAATCATCTAATTAAAATTATAATGTTATTAATTATGATTCAT
>BGPR01028282.1:0-20075 GCA_013235015.1 Araneus ventricosus | reverse complement strand
TTGAAAATGAATAATAATAATAATAATAAATGAATAATAAAATAAACCACTATCAAAACAACAACCTATACATAAAAGCAATTCAAGCAGTTCTATCTGTTCAAGATTTTTCCCAATAACAGTCTTATTTTTTAAAAAAACAAGGTTTCAGCGAATAAGTTATTTTTTTTTTCACTATTCAGTCTGAAACATATTCAAATCACACTAGAACCATTAGTTGATGCCACTAGAACATATACATAGTTGTTGATACTATGAATTACGCTTTAACAATTAGTTGTTGTCACTAGAACCATTAGTCGTTGCCATTATGAATCATGCTTTAACATTTAGTTGTTCCCACTATGAATCTGGTTTAAACATGAATTCAAATTCATGAATATGTTTGATTATTTATTTAATCTTTTTCCTTGAAAGTTGGTTAATGGTTGTATTCTTAAACCGTTGATCTTCAAGTTGTATGGCAGAAGGCGTCATTAACCATGACAGAGTAAATATGTATCATGTAGCATAGTGCAATGGCGAACCAATTTCGTCACAAGTACAAAATGGCGAAAGGGGCCAGCTTCAAACGATGAAAGTATATTGGAAATGGAACGTGGTTGGTGAAAAATAAAATTTCCTCCCTATTCCAGTGAAGTCAACTGACCGCGGTTCAAAATTACGAGATCCAACACCAAATAGCCCTCGTGTTGCTGCGAAAACGGGACGTATATGCAACTAAATTAAACTTCGTTAGGCAAGGATTTTCTTCCTCTCGTAGTAGAACATATATTCCTTCTTTTGCGTCCATTTTGATTTTTAAAAAATGCATTAAGTTTTTCCAATTTCATTCTTTTTTTTTAGACTCTGCTCATTTTGGTGCCATATTGTTTTATTTTCCGTCTGTGTTACTTTCCCAAACATATAATTCTTCAATTATATGCTTATTAGTTATTTTACTAAGTTCCCAGTTACTTACTGTAATTTCTATGTTTTAATTCATTTAGTATTTTAATTATTTATTAAATTGTGAACTAATTTAATTTGATCTAATAAATAAATTTAATTTATTCGAACTATTTGTCATCGTTTGGTTTCTTTTCACGTTTCGCTATTTCGTTAGGAGATCGTCTCTTTGCTGGTTTGAGTTTGTTCGCAGAACATGTCTTTCTTCTTTTGCTTTTGTTTCCATCATAATATTAGGAGAACCGATTCAGTCTATTGAGATTTTCCAATTTCTTGATTTGTACAAAATTTTTAAAATCCTTTCATTTCATTTTGGTGCTATTATATTCTATTCTAATTTTACCCAAACTGGAGATTCTTCAATGTGCTATTCACGTTGCTAGGTTCCCAGTTCCATTGCTATAATTTTTATCATTTAATTAATTCAATATTTTATTTGTTTAGTTAATTTTGAACTAATTTAATTTTATTTAATAACTAAATTTAATTTATTCGAACTATTTGTCATCGTTTTGTTTCTTTTAACGTTTCTCTATTTCGTTAAGAGATCGACTCTTTGCTGGTTTGAATTTGTTCGCAGAACATATCTTTCTTCTTTTGCTTTTTTGCTCCCAGTGCCATTGCTATAATTTTTATCATTTAATTAATTCAATATTTCATTTGTTTAGTTAATTTTGAACTAATTTAATTTAGTTTAATAACTGGATTTAAATTAATTATTAGACTAATTTATTCTATTAACTAGAATTTTATTAATAACTATTTCTTTTAATAGTTGCTATACTTTGTAATTTTTAACATTAGTTTCATTAATATTTGTTGATGGTTAAGAAGTTTTCATTTCGTTTCGAAGTTTCCTTATAACTGAATTTCGCCTACATAAGAATTATCGAAAGAAGTATTCTTTGCACGCAGGGACAAGTATCCCTAGTATTAGGTCAAATATCTCTAAGCTTAGGAGCACTTGACCCTAGGTTATTTCATGAAATATATTAATTTTCATGATTAAATGAGATATCAATTTGGCATAAGTAGGGGAAAGTCGGGTAAGACGACGAAGAGTGTAAGATGACGAATTGGATTTTCATCGAAAATTATCCTTGATGAATGTTCCAATTCTGCATCATCAGAGACCTACAGTGACTAACTATCCGCGTCAAAACAAAAAATTCCACCCCATTATTAGTGTGATTCAAGTACGTTACGCAACTTTTGGTTGCTGCATGGTAAGGGATATCGTTCACGGAGTAAATATTTTAAATTTATATATTTGATATTCGTAAAGATCTAATCAAAACGTGTTCATTGATGTATTATTTTAATTTTTCTGATGAGCTGATATCCTTCAATATTTTTTTTAAATAAAAAGGTGAAGTCGCGTAAGATGATGAATTGGGTGGAGGGTAAGATGACGAACCCATGAGCGCTAATTCATGAGCTCGTCGTGCTACCTGACTGCCACTTGCCCTTCACTCCAGTGAAAAATGAGCATCTCATTAAAAAAGGAGAAAGAGGGAAAAGGAGACAAACGAAAATTGTTACAGTTGCAGGAAGCTGAAGTTAATAAGACTAAACACAACAAACCTGCTAAAAATTCTACAAAAAAGAGGAAAGTAGCTAAGCGATACCTCAACTTCTAATGATCTGAATATGAAGACTCAACCCATTCATTTGAATTTCCTTACGTTGACGCTGATGATAGTCTCGACCCAGAGGACCTCAATAATAAGGAATGTATCATTTGCACTGAGCAAGGAGAAACGGAATAGGTATTCCAATGTTTTATGTTCAAGCTCTTCCACCTTTACTGGCTGGGACAAAATCCAAGCCTATGGCGAAGCGATTTTGCAATTAATTTCATTTTTTAAGGTTTCAATCTCAAATTTCTATTGATAATATTTCATTTGTTTTATTTTGTTACTTCAGTACGATTACGTTTGTTTTCTGTTATGTGCAATTTGTTATGATCAAGATGTGATCTCAACAGTTTTAAATAGTTTTTGTTATAGCATATGATGTTGAATTAAATTGTTATCTCAGTTCGTCATCAAAACCCAACATCATTCGTCATCTTACCCGCACGGTTGGGTAAGATGACGAAAATTATTATTTTTTTTAAAATGAAGTTTCGGGGTCTCAAATTTGAAAATAAAATTTAAAAAAATATCGCTTTAAAGTAAAGAGTTGCAAGAAGATTTTGCCGAACAAATAATCCTCCTGCAACGAATATATTGAGGTCAGGAAAATTCCCCAGAGCTTAAGGTCGCCATCTTAACCTACTTTCCCCACATTTCTCTGCTTATTTTGCATTTCATAACTGTGATGTCATACATCCGCGAGTTGTGATTGGCTGGTATCTAAGATCATTCATTGGCTGAGAAATCTGAGATCGTTCATTCGCTGGGTTTTAAGCTCATTCATTGGCTAACAGTAAGGTAAATTTTGTTTCTGCTGGCCTCTGCTATATTATATATCTCCACACGGAGACACCTACAATTACGCCTCGAGCAAAATAAGAAAACCTTCAGGTAAGTAAAATTTAAAAATATATTATATTTAAATAACGTAATTAAATACGAAATTTTCACCAACTTTTTGAATGAATTACGCTATAAAGAAATTTTATTATTTCATTCTTACGTAACTGATCGAAACAGTTCGAAATTTTATATTTTCACAAAAATTTGAGTTCGCAGGGAAATTTCGATAAAACTTCTGTAATGATGACGATTGTCGAACCGTTTTAAGATAGTTTATTTTTTCTAGAAGATTGAAATTTTTGTATACTACTCTTGTATTTTCGCTGAAAATACATGATTTTAAAAATTCACAGAAATTACTTTTCCTTTTTTAAAATTTTTTTCTCGGGATGTTGTTGCAATAGCCGTACTATGAGAAAAATCGCGAGTTCAATTAAATTTCTCTGGAACTTTTGTTGTGAGATTTTCTGAAGATTATGGTTTGTCTCTGGTGTGCATCAATTCGAATAAAAGAAAAAGGTTAAAAGATAAAATTTTCTATTTACGAAATTTACATAAAATAGGCAGTATAGTTATATAGGAGAATGTGTGTGTGTCTGTATGTTGGCGCTCTACAGGACAGACCGCTGAACCTAGAGCTACGAAATTTGGCACAAGCCTACTTTGGAAGGTGGAAATGTGCACCTTGCAGCCGTTTTTAAAAATTTAAATTGGAATTTTAATTAATTAAAAATTAGGCGAAATTTTGGTATTTTTCCTTTATAACTTCCGAAAATGCTATTAAAATAAAATGATTTTTACAGCATATAAAAATTCAAAAAATTATCTTTTCAATGAAATCAATTAAATTGTTGGACAATTGTTTTTAATTTTATTAATTTTTAAAACATATTTTTAGGCATATTATAACATAAACATATTACATATTGCTGGCCTCTGTTATATTATATGTCTCCACAGGCAGTCACCTACAATTAGTGCCACGCCTCGAGCAAAATAAGAAAACTTTCAGGTAAGTAAGATTTAAAATTCTCGTCTTGCAATTCATTAAATAGGATGTTTTTATTTTGCTTTTATATATATATGATATTTAAATAATGTAATTAAATACAAAATTTTCACCAACTTTTTAATGAGTCACGCTATAAAGAATTTTTATTATTTCGTTCTTACGTAACTGATCCAAAAAGTTCGAAATTTTATATTTTCACCAAAATTTGAGTTCGCAGGGAAATTTCGGTAAAACTCGTGTAGTGATGACGAGTCGAACCGTTTTAAGATAGTTTATTTAATTTGACTTGCAATTTCACTCTTCCTGATATTCTAAGAGGTAGAAATTTTTGTAAACTACTATTATTTTAAACATTTTTTATTACAAATTATTTTAAAATTCACAGAAACAGAGACACAGACAGAGAAAAATCGCGAGTTCAATTAAATTCCTCTTGAACCTTTGCTGATATAAGATTTTCTGAATATTATTGTTTGGCTTTGGTGTGCATCAATTCGAATAAAAGAAAAAGTTGAAAAGATAAAATTTTCTATTTACAAAATTTACATAAAATAGGCAGTAATCTTTTCTAGTTATATAGGAGATTGTGTGTGTGTCTGTATGTTGACAGATCGCTGGACCTAAAGTTACAAAATTTGGCACAAACATACTTTGGAAGTTGGAAATGTGCACCTTGCAGCCGTTTTTTAAAAATTTTAATTAATTAAAAATTGGGCGAAATTTTGGTGTTTTTCCTTTATAACTTCCGAAACTGCTATTGCACTAAAATGATTTCTACAGCATATAAAAATTCAAAAAATTATCTTTTCAATGATATCAATTAAATTGCTGTATAATTTTTTCTAATTTTATTAATTTAAAAAAAATATTTTTAGGCATATTATAACATATTATTTACGTTTGGAAAGTGAAATCAGGTGATCCATCGCTTGTTATATCTATATGATGCCAAAACACATAGTTTAATAACGATTTTTGGGAAGCCGCACAAGAGAAATATTTGTATAGATAATTTTGTTCATCACACGAGAGTTTTTTCAAAATATTTTTATAGTTTCATTATTCATCTAAATTATTGAGTTGGGAAGTGGGTATAAATGAATGTTCAATCAAATATTTTGACTTAAATATTTCCCTTTCAAATAAAATTTAATTTTTATGATCTCATCTTTCATCTATTTTATGCATCAATCTATAATCTGTTTTTTTATATCATTTATACAAATGAGAAGCTTTTTATCAAAACTGAACATATCTGCTTTTTTCCTGAAATGCGTTTTCTACAAATTTTCTATTCCAAGTACTCAATTACACAAGGGTACTCGAATGAAATGTCTCTTCAAGGGGTACGAGCAGAAAATATAGATTGGAGACCTCTGTTTTAGAACGATAGTACATTGAATTCAAATTAAAGTCAATAATATTGATTAGCTTTCCTTGTTTAGAGTTTCATGTTAGACGAAATAGCCTACGTAAAAGCAATAGCAGTCAGTCAACAACAACAAAATCCAGTTTTTTCAATGAAATCATTAAAATGCTTAATAAGTAGTTAGAAACTGAAATAATTCAAACTTTAGAAATAGGATTTTCTGGTGAAATGAAAGGCGAGGGGGAATAGTTACGTAATGAAAATTTGTAATTGTATTTCGCACACTTCTGAAATTATTGCAGAGATGCGCTTGATTTAAATCCACTTCTCCACACCTCCTAAACAACGCGAATTTCTTTTTTTATTATGATAGTTAAAAAGAAAATTCTATCATATTTATATTTATCTAATAATTCATATGCAATACAAAATCATTAAAAGCATCCGTGCATTCAAGATGTACCATTCTGAAGATATAGTTTTCGCATGTGAGACACATGGCGTAATTTTCTGTCATAACGTCGAAGCCAGATATCTAAGGCAGCTTATATAAAAATTTCAGGTCAATAACGTTAATATTCAAGAACTACCATTCTGAAGATATAGTTTTCGCATGCGAGAAACATGGCTTAATTTTAGGCCATAACGTCGAAGCCAGATATCTAAGACAGCTTATATAAAAATTTCAGGTCAATAACGTTAATATTCAGAAAGATATCGGCACTGCAGCGAGGTGAATTTCGGTTGCACTCTAAGAGAAGGAAATAATGAGGGTTCAGAAATAATGAGGGTTCAAGCATAAACTCAAATTTTTAAAACTTGAATCTTCGAAAAGTTATAATAGAATTGCAATTTAAGTTATGTATTTAATTTATAAGTATACATGAGTATTCGGGATATGCAACTTTCATAAAATTTAATATCACTGTTCGAAGAGTCAAATTCACAAAAATATCAATTTACGCAAGAACCCTCATCATTTAGTGCAACCGAAATTTTTCTCGCCGAAATTCCGAAATCTTTGTGAATCTTAACGGTAATGAACTGGAATTTTTATATAATTTTCACTTTATATCTGGCTCTGAAGTTATGAAAGAATAATTACGCTACGGTTCGCGCATTTGCAGTAAAAAATTATTTACTATAAACAGGGCCGGCCCAAACAAAAGCAGGGCCTAGTGCAAAGTTGATCTGCCGGGTCATACAACAAATTTCGTAAGCAAAATAATGATTTGCTGCATTTTAATATTTAATAGAGGTCGCCTTTAAATAGGCCAAATCCCTCACTCCTCCATGAGTGCAATGTGCTTAAAAAGGGGTACAAATTTTTTTCTTCACGTATTAATATAAAGATTCCATTGCTCAAATTGGAATAGTATATAAGGACTTAAGGGATACAAGGAAATGATAAATAATTAAATTATTTTTATAAAGCTAACATTTAAATCACACAAAAATTCATAATAAAACAAATAACAAAAATTATTGCTCCATAAATACAATCTGGTATGCGACTTAAAAGGATAAGTTGCAATATGTGAGTTTAATTTCATTTTCTTACATGCTTTATAGCAAGTTTGTCGATAATATCATCAAAATTTAGTATTTTGGCTGATTCGGATTTAAAGATAAAATGGCTTAGGAGGTAAATCGTTCTTGACTAATGCTAGATGTCAAGTAATTTTTTATTATTTTCAATCTTGTTAAAGATCTTTCTGCAGATGCTACGATAATAACTAATAAGGTCATTATAATTTTCAGAACAGTAACAAAATTTGGATACAAATAAATTAAATTATTTCTAAATAAATATTGTAATATCTACAATATTGTGATCGTAGAAGGTAAAACTGGACGACAAATTTAGATTTCATTGAATAAATTAATACAATCATTGTCATCTTGAAAAGTCGCACTTAAGACTTTGTAACATCTAAGAAGATCTATCGTCTTCAGGCAGTTTGTGAATATTATTCGAATTATATAAAAACCATATGACATGCCATATTCGTGATAAATTTCAAATCTTTTCCTAAAAGAAATAATGATCGAAAAGAATCACTATCGATTATTTCTCAAAAATACTGAATTCGGCTGATCGTTTCCTTTATAAAAAAAATTGCTTCGTTTTTCGAGTTCTTTGTTTATTAAATTGATGTAACCTAGTAAAAGAAATAAAATAATACGATAATAAAATATTGAAAATAGAACAAATATAGGCACAAAAGCTGTTCTTGCAAATATTAGATTTTCAAGTAACAACTTTTATTTCATGCACTGTGATTATAAAATTGATTACTACATTATATGAACAACCATTATGTAGAAGCTCAGATCTAGTGTCACCATCAAATAATCGAACAACAAGTTATCCATCTATTGCCCACAGTATCAAAAAGCCGCGAAGCTCAATTGTTTTGTGTTTCCGGTACCAAAAATGCATCTCAGTAGACTTTCTGAAGGAAAAAGATATTATTCTGGATTTCGTTAAACGGAATGCCATATCTCCACATTTCAATCCAATTTGAACTGTAAAATTAATGTAACTAATTTAAAATTCAATATTGAAATGATTTTAATTTTTCTCTGTTTTCTTAATACTAAATAAAATTTCAAACTACATTACCAACAGGACAGATGAAAGGATTGTTCCAAAATAAAAGCTTTCATTTCTTATTAATGACAACAACGCTTTTTTCTCTTGGGTATTATCAATATCATATCTTAAAGATTCTTATGATTGCACATAATAATAACCATATAACCAATGATAATAATGAGGATGCACTCTTAATAATAGCTCATTTAGAATTGATATTTATAATTATGTAGAGATAGAATGAAAGTACAATTAACAAGGATTATAATTTCATTTGAAACTTTTTTTATGTGTAAAATTGTAGTAGAATGCATAGAATGCACTTCATTATATGAATCTGAAATATTATTTCTTATTATTTTCTTATTTTGTTCTGCCAGATTTTAAATCGAAGTTCTTATTGGAAATAGTTTTTACATTTCGAAGAATGCTTATTCAAAAATAATCTTTTTCACCCCATTTTAACATTTTGGTTGCTATCAACTAACATGCCAATCCCACACGCATGAAACTCACTCCAGAAAATTAAAAATCGCTTGGTTCATTTGATATTTTCATTTTAATTAAACATTTCAGAGGACAAAAGGATTTTGTTTTTTACATTATTTCATGTAAAAGTATTTTACATTAAAACTATAAAGTCATGAAAATATTTTATCCCGAGGAACAAGGTACCAATAATGTGTTATATTGCGGACGAAGTAGCGGGCATTCAGCTAGTAAAAAAATAAAACCGAAAGAGATTAGTGCGAATCT
Organism: Araneus ventricosus; assembly: GCA_013235015.1. NCBI lineage: Eukaryota > Metazoa > Arthropoda > Arachnida > Araneae > Araneidae > Araneus > Araneus ventricosus. The sequence goes on along the minus strand of BGPR01028282.1, from coordinate 10,911 downwards.
TTTCGAGTGACATCTTTTGATGACATGTACTCTGATTGTAAAATTGATTACTATACTGTGAAGACCCCCCTCTTTTTCTTTTCGTCCTAGGATGGTGGTTATTGCGAAAATAACTTGTTTTTGGTTATTCAGATTTTTTCGCCTCCGGTTTAACATGGCGATTATAACCGCTCAAAATAACCGATTTTTGGTTTTTCAGGTTTTTTCACCTCCGGTTTAACATGGCGGTTATAACCGCTCAAAATAACCGGTTTTTGAAATAAATGGTTTTCGGTTTTTTTTATAAAAAAACAAACGCCGTTTGTAGACAAAATTTTTTATTAATACTGTTTTTACAGGAATTCAATACATTGGTTAATATTTATATGTTCAAAAAGACTCTTTCAGTAATCCGCCAAAAAACAGGCACTTCGAGGAAGTGGTTGTCGTTGATTGGCTTTAGATCATGAAATTCAAAGCTTCATAACTTGGTAAATTTTAGTCTAATCGAACCTAAAATCGAGCCTATCTTCCAATACGGTTTTTTACACGGTTATTGGATTCTAAAAAAATAACCGGTTATAACCGGAACAAAAAAATAACCGAAGAAAAACGGTTAAGCGAAACAAAAAAAATCGGTTTTCGGTAAAAACCGGTAGGTTTTTCCCATCCCTATTTTCGCCGCAGTATGTCCTCGAACTTGGAACCCTGACGATACCCCGTCAGTTGAATGGGCATACAAAGATTTATTGAAATAATAATAAAAACCAGCGGGAGTGGTCTCCCCTAAACTTTGTCGTATACTTCCCAAAAAGGTGTCATTTTCCTTCTAACTAGGGTTGCCATACGTCCCTTATACTATTTGTCCCGTTTGCTTCCTAAACTCTGAGTCATTATAATTTTAAAATGACCTTCCCCCATTTTTATGATTATGTGTAAAAGCAAAATGATAGCAGTTAAAATATTTGCGTAAGTACTCAATTTTTACGCGCGCTGAGGTACCACAACTTTATTTAAAGTTTTTGGAAACGAAATCTTTCTACAGATATCACGCAAGATTTCACCATACCTTCCATCTAGAGAATGTCAGAACGAAGTTTCGGGTTCAGGGGGTTGCCTTTATTTCCAAAGAGCGTCCGAAGCTACAATTTTCTTCGTAGACCGCCAAGGTCAAAACCCAACTATACTAACTTGAGTAAAATAAGCGAAACGCTCGCCAACACACAGTCGCAATGTGCATTTTGAACCAAATATGCAATTTGAACAACTTTTTTTCAACGGATTGAAACGAAATTTGAGCACAGATCTATAATTAATATTAGCAAACGCCACAGCAATTTTTATTTATCTAAACCAAAGGGTTTAGGAGACAATTTTTACAAGTATGCGATTATACAGACCGACAGACACTCAACCCTTTGACGGATTTGGCCCAAACTTTTATACGGACCTACATTCATGATGATAAAACTGTGTACCAAATTTTATTCAACTAGCTATTCAAGTTTTTGAATTATAGTGTTCATATGACCGCGGACAGACAGACTTCCCGTGGACGGATTTTTTTCCAAAATTTGACAGAAACCTACAAATTATGTTTAAAGACCACATACCAAATTTCATCCCCGTAGCTCTAATAGCTTTCGAGTTATCGTGTTTATATACACACAGACAGACATAATTCGAAAATTGTGTTTTTCGGACTCAGGGAGGTCTAAAACGTGGAGATTCGTCAAAATCTCGAGTTCGAATTTTTTGACGATTACAATACTTTCTCTTTGTATACTTCGTGTACGAGAAAGTAAAAAAGCACAGGCGACATGAAGCTTTCTTTTGCTAAATTCTTTTGTTTCCATCATTGCAAATTTATCTCAGCACACATAAACGCAATTTTCAGAAACATTCTAAAAGAAAAAATGACATAATTTCCGGATCAAATCATCACCGGGTTTCATTGAGTCGAAAGCCGTTCTTTCAAATTTTAATTAAATTTAGATGATAAATTAAATGTAACTACAGTAGAACCCCTCTAATCCGTAATTCCGGTTAATCCGAACCGATTTTATTTTCGAAAATTATATGTAATTGAAAAGATTACCTGAAAAGATTTAAATATACATACTGAAAAGAACTTTTGCTGCGATTCTTTTTCCAATCACAAATTGTTGCTTTGCCCATGCCAAATTCAGCAGCTAATTTCATGACTGATTCGCCTTTGTCTAAACGTGATAGCACATCTAATTTCTTTTTCAGTGAGAATACACTATGTTACCGTTTATTTGACATAATTGAAATGCTTAAAATATGCATTAAAATTAAATAATAAACTTAACGCGATCCACACAAAACAAGTGATTTCGATTTTGCAGAAGAGAATGACCTGTCAGGGAGAAGCGTGTTCTTACGAGAATGAACTAGCAGAAAGTGGATGATTCATTTCTAGGAAAATTAGGTGTTGAACCGGTAGAGATTGCTCGTGGAGGAAGAAAGAATAAAATCTATTCTTTAGCCTCCGCCGTCACGGCTCAATAGTTTCAGGGATGAATCTCTTCTTGAGTTCGCCGTAAGATAAGGTCACTTCACACAGGAGCACATCCATTATTCTAATGAAATGGGAAGACATATTCTCTTTCTGTTGCTTTTGAATAAAAGAATCCAAGAGATAGTAGTACCGAGTACTTATAACTTACATTTTTTTTAGCACACATCTTTTTATTTTCTATTTTTATCGGAATTTCGAGTAATCCGAATTTTTTGTAATCCGAACAGGCACCGATCCCAATTAGTTCGGATTATTGGTGATCTACTCTGATTTAAAATTAAAATTTGAAATATATCGTAAAGAGTTTCTTTTCACCCTGTTTATATAAAAACGATGTTAATTAAAATCTTAAATAATATTTGAAACAAGATACAGTAGAGTTTAACTACAATGAAGTCTCTCTACAGCGAATTACTCCTCATAACGAAATTTTTAATCGGAATGTTAAATAACATTCAAAATATTCTCCATATAACGAAGTGGTTGTCTCCCTATAACGAATTTTTTCGGAGGTTTATCTTTTCGATTTTTGTCATTTTTGAAGAAAGTTGATAATTTCTGTGCAACCAATTCGCGCACACGTGCCTGTTTCTGGAACCACTCACTCTTAAAATGTGAAAATTTTTCTGAAAATTTAACATCACGAAATGCAAATTAATGTAAAATAACGGAATTTTTCAAGTAAAATAAACGTAAGTACATATTATTCTCTAAATTGGTGAATTGTCTTAATTTTTGAACATTTTATTTATACAATAAAAATTAGTATAATTTTAACAAATTTATAATATATATTACTTCATTTTTAATTGAAAATCATAATTAAATACATTTGAACTTATCGCACCTATTGAAAAGTTTGCAACATTTACTTAAATAACTGCAAAAATCCCTAATCTCCGTATAACGAAATTTTCTCTATAACGAATTTTTCAATTGGAACCAAGCGATTTCGTTATAGGGAGACTCCACTGTAATTAGAAATACGACATGTGACATCTGACTGTAAAGTAAAAATTTTCATTAATTGCTAACGTTAACACATAATTTTTTATTCATTTTCGGATATTACCAATTTCATATCCGGAAGAATTTCATGGTTGCTTTGAATATTAACTTGGAAGAGAATTAATGATAACAATGATGGTAAAATAGCACATTCAAAATTAACTCTTACAGCAATTCAAAATGAATGAAAGTGCAATAAACAAGAATTGTTACTTTATTTGAAAAATATCTTATTTGTATAAATTTACTATAAATGCAGTAGAATGTGTGAGATGCACTTCATTACTTAAATATGACATCTCATTTATTTTAACACTTATTTTGTGCTGACAAATTGTTAGTTGACGTTCTTAATGGTGAGGTTCTTTACATTTCAAGTAAAATTATCCAAAAATATATTTTCAAAATCATTTTAAAAATTTGTTTGATGGCAACTAATTCTTCAAAGACAAAACTCACTCCAGTTATAAAGCAAGTTTAAACTTTTTCCAAAATCTAGTTTCAAGAATTCTGTAGAACTGTACATTAGAACAAGTGTAGTAAAATTCTTCTTCAAGTATTAAACGTAGGAATAACATACAAGAAAAAAATTGCCATAAGTTTGCCAAAATTTTAGTTTAATTGCTTAACTGAATCGGCAAAGTCATATTTCATTAATTAATCATCAAAGTTGTATTTCATTGATATATTGACTAATTCAAGAAAAGGTATATCAGACATCTTTAAGAGACTCTGAAACAACAATCAGTATTAAGTTCTGAGAAACTTTTCATTTTCGTTCCGCTGGTCAAACATTCTTTCTAACAGCCATGAGTTTTAGCAAACCTAACTAATCACTTTTTCAAGTGTCATACAATCTTTGATATGAGTGATCAAGTGTTCATCTTCCTTTCAATAGCTGATAAGACAAAACCTTAATTCATATGTTACGAACGAGCTAAAAACTGATGAGCTACAACTAATATACAGTAAAAACCCGGTTAAGGTATCCAAACACGTTGAAAAGTCGATTTATGGCCAAAATTCCCGTTTCTTTTATTTTTGATGTTTTGGATAGTTCATTCATTTGCCTTTCTGAAACATATTTACTTTTGTAGGTACGTTAATTAGAAGATGAGATATTAATTGTTTTATAACAAACCGAAAACCGGAAGTGGGCGTTTAATTAGCCAGAAGTTGTCATTTAAAGGGACAGAAACCTGTCAAAAATTCTTTTAAACTTCATTTTCTCAAGTTAATATGATGTTAGTATATTTTTAGGATTTTTTTTTAAGTTCAGATACTTAATTTAAGCTCGTGGCAAAACTAAAATTTGATTTTTCTCAAAACTAGATTCAATGCATAATTTTCACACTTCAAACATGATAACTCAAGATATTATCATTTGATTTGTCTGAAATTTTGTGAATACTTTCTTCAAATGTTTCTCTAGTGAATGTACTAGAATAATGTATATTGCAATAATATTTTTTAATTATGGTCTTTTATTCGAAAAATGGCATCAAAAATTTGCTGAAAATCTTATAATGATTGTTCGATTAGCTCTAAAATTTTTACTTATCCAAAAAATGTTAAGATTCTAGTACAAGCACTAGTCCATACTATATAGTTTATTTTAGTATTAGTTTTATTTGAATTATTACAAAAGTTTGACCTCTAGCTTGTTTGAAGTTTTTCAAAATTTTCCCTAAAAAACAGCACAAATTTAGGTTTTTTTGAAAATTCATAATAATTTATACTCAAATATAATACTCTATTATTAATCTTTATAAAGTTCAAATCTAAAAAACATATTATGGTGTTTCTATATAGGGGGCCGTTGAAATATTACGTAAGCATGCTTTTGGTAATTTTTGACCCCACTCCCCCCCTTGTCAGTAAAAATAAGCAAATCGCAAACCCCCTCTTATAATTACGTAAGCAAACTGCAACCCCCCGTTCTTTTTTCCACAAAACGTATAACAGTAATAATCCAATTTTAAAAATTTTAAAACTTAATTCAAATAAATACTCCAACGCGGCTTAAAATGAAAAAAAAAATGTATGTTTAATTTCCTTACAATTTTGATTTAGAAAATTTCTTAGTTTATCACAATTTTAAAAGAACATAACTATATTTTTAATTTAATTTCGCACATGCCCATCATCTATTCAGATGCTGACCAAGGTTGCTCAAGCCATTTTTCCATATCTGTTATTATATTGCTCCCCTCTTCTGTTAATACTTCATCGCTTTCTTCTCGGAAGGAATCTTGATGAACTTCTTCTTCGTTAATTTTTCACAATTGCCCTATACTTTTTAAGCATGTGACAAAAGGACTAAATTTTTAGTAATCACTTTTATATCAAAAACGTAAGTTGTTATAAAAAGCAAATGAAAACTTTCATTTCCAATATGGCTCAAAATACTTTTATAACTATCAATTACACTATTGTAACTACATAAATTTGAAAGGTAACAATCATTACAATATGTAATTTTTTTAAATATGAAAACATAAGAAGTGAAAAAAATTTAATCTTAGATTAGTGAATGATTAATTTATAAAGTATTTTCATAAACTATTATTGTTATTTGTTATTTAATATTTTATTCAAAACACAAAGTCGTATTAGAACCACTTAATTTCCTAGATTATTACCTTTGAAAATTGAAGAATACTTTCACTTTAAGATTGCATTAGTAAAGATCATTTATCTATTAAATTATAGAAAGATGTTCATTTTAACACTTTATTACATATTACAACGTCAGTATACTCTACATATTTTAATAAACGTGGGAAATATTAACAAGAATAAGTAAAGTTATTTCATACCAAGTTAATTATAAATTTAAAGTTATGATAAAATCTGCTCAAAATTTTAAGAATAAATTAATTATAATTACCTTTATAAAATAATCAAGAAAAAATTATTTCTTTTTGGTTGTCTTTCGTAGTTCTTCTTCAGCTCTTTTTAACACTAACTCCTCTAGATCTTTTTTTTTTTTTTAATCATTTTTAGGAGAATTTTTATACTGCCGCCACACATCATTAGTTTTACATTCAAAGGTTATTTTCAAAGGTTTATCTGATGAAGACTTTTTGAAACTTTCAAAAATATTTTATACAATATTTTCTCGAAATGAATACATATTTCCAATTTGACTTGTTTTATGTACTGTGCGGTTTTAAAAACTCTCGAAACACCAGACAGTAGAGCTGTCGTCCACTATGATTACGAGGTTCAACCACTTCAGAGAGGGGTGTGAGGTGATTAGTTTGGTTTAGGAAAAAATTGGTGGAAGAATCGTTCATGAAATCAGACGAAAAATTATGCGTAATGTTGTCGAAGGAAAGAAAAACATCATTAAGATCAGAAAAGATCGAAGAAAAACAATATTATTATTAAGCAACATCAAAGAAAAGCAACACATAATAGAAAGAAAAAATTAGTACAAAAACAATCAAAAACATTTTTCATTTTCGTTTTCCAAACAATGAAAAAAAAGAACATCAAAACAATTATCCACTTAACTTTCATCGGATATTAACAGCTATGAAATTTATTAGTGAAAAAAACATCCCACAAAGAAACGAAAAAGAAAAAATGAACTATTATTGTTTAAAAAAACTATGAGAACCCAAGCGGGAAAAAACCGCCAAGTTATTAGCAGACTTAAGGTCTACGAAGGATTTTTTCTTTCTCCCCCCCCCACCCCTATTTTGCTGCAATTCAAATGATCTGAGTCTAAGGTAACCAATGTTTTGTCAATCTGAGTAAAAGTGCATGGCACTGGGACTCTATCTTGTTATGTAATCTTTGTGTGCGGTTTGAGAATATTCGTTATTTTATTTTATTTCCGCTTTCAATGAGATTGTTTTTTTTCAGTACATACTAAGAAGATGTTACTTCAAACCTGACTAAGAGTATATTTTTTTATACACGAAATATTCAATGAGTTTCAAATTTGTTGTAACATGTTTGTTTGTGCTTACTTGGAAACTCGTATTGTCACAATACAACATATTGGACCCTTTCATTCCAATCTCATCATTGGAAATACAGTCGACGCTCGTTATAACGACCCTCTGCGTCCCACAGCAAAAGGTCTTTATAACGAGTGGTCGCTATAGTGGATATAATTAAAAAATGTACACATGAACGCTCAGCAGATCCGTAAAAATAGACGATTTTTAAAGAGATCCCAACTAAATATTCAAATTATTTTTATCATTGGTATTAAAAATAAAATTTTATCATTTAAAAATATATTTCTAAAATAGATTTTAAAGTAGAAAATAATGGGTGTTATATACTTTCAAAACATTTATTTTCTAAAGAAAAAATCAGAAATGGTTGTTTGTCTTTTCTGCGTATGTGATCTTTGCAAAACATAATTTTCCATTTCAGTTAAAGATGATAAATAATGCTCTGTATTTTCTTACCTTTCAAAAAAACATTTTAAAGTATCAATAGCACTTGAAACATTTTGTATACTAGGCTATTCTAAATTCCGTGCTGTGGTGAGTGGTAATTTAAAGACTCTACATCTTCGAAGCTAGGCAATACAATAATCAAGGTCATTAAGTTTAGAAACATGTTCTTTTTGGAAAAATACCGGGAAGAGTGTCCTCTGAATTCGGACGTTGTATTAGTATTAGACGACACTGGACGGTCGTTATACCAGAAGTAAAATAAAATAGAGTGTATAGGGAAACACAATTGGGGATTTTATCACTGGTCATTATAATGGAATAGTCTTTATAATGTGTGGTCGTTATAACGAGCGTCGATTGTAGTAGCAAGTTCTCAGAAATAAGCCTCATGCATCAAACATTATTATGATCTGTCACCTCCAGCTATTATAAAGAAAAGATACTATTATCCATTGTGTTCAATGAACATTCATCCTATCTGTCGTTTATGTTTTTCTTTTTGTGGTTAAAATGCTTGACCTCAGAACATCATTGAAAAAAAATATTCAAGTCTAATTTTCTTTTGCCAAATTTATTATTTTTTCAAATTTAATTTTTTAAATTAAATTATATTTGCAAGTTACAAGATATTTTCGGAAATAAAGTGATTTTAATGTCTTACGTAAGCATCAATCATACTCCCCCTCCCTCCTTGTCACCAAAAATAAGCAAATCGCAAACCCCCTCCTTCCCTTAGGTGCTTACGTAATATTTGACAGGCCCCATAACAATTTTTTAAAAAATTGCTCCGAACGTTCTTAACGGATACTTAACCGAATTCAGGTTAACTCGAACATGGATTATCCGAGATGCCTAGGAAATCTCAAATTCAAAAAAAGACTTACTGAACTGCACGGAAATAATCGCGAAAGCGAGACTTTTTGCAACGATATCCCCCCCCCTTTTTTTTCTTTAAGCCTCCCCCCAAAAGGTCAGTGGTTAATTCTAAAATTCTGAAATTAAAATTAATGGGTATTAACAATGTTAATGATATTGTTTACCTGCGCCTGTCAAGCGCATTGCGCCCGAACTGGCGGGTGCGAATTTTTCACCTGACGGAGGTTTCACTTTAATAAAGAAAATAAGAAACCTACAAAAAGAGTTTGGGAAAGCGAGACTTTTTGCAACCATATCCCCACTTTTTCTCTTTTATGCATCCCCCAAAAGGTCAGTGATTAATTTTAAAATGCTAAAATTAAAATTAATGGGTATTAACAATGTTAATGATATTGTTTACCTGTGCCTGTCAAGCGCATTGCGCCCGAACTGGCGGGTGCGAATATTTCACCTGACGGAGGTTTCACTTTAATAAAGAAAATAAGAAACCCTCAAAGAGAATTTGGGAAAGCGAGACTTTTTGCAACGATATTCCCACTTTTTTCTTTTAAGCCTCCCCCAAATGGCCAGTTATTAATTTTAAAATTCTAAAATTAAAATGAGTATTAACAATGTTAATGATATTGTTTACCTGTGCCTGTCAAGCGTATTGCTCCCGAACTGGCGGGTGCGAAACCTGATGGAGGTTTCACTTTAATAAAGAAAATAAGGAACCTGCAGAGAGAGTTTGGAATTCGTGTTCCACTCAAAAAAAATTTAAAATTCCATTATGTTATTAGACACAAAATAGTAACAGATGTTCAGGGTTTAACCGAATAAAATCGTTATCCGAAACGGTTTCCCTTCAGCTAGTTCGGTTATCCGGAGTTGTATTGAATTTTAGCCGTATTATTTATTAGTTGTTTGTTGCTCAAAAAAACAAACAAACAAGAAAACAGCGGGAGTGTTCTCTCCTCTACCCTCTCGTGTGCTTATAGAATAAAGCAACTTCTTTTCGGTTCTTCTTGTAAAAATCGGGATTGTGTGGCACTTGCGTACAGTGGCAGATGCGTACATATCATTAACTATAGATCATTGATCTCTTGTGACTGATATGACAAAGTTTTGGAAGTGGTTACAACAATGTGAATGTTGTTTATTGTACAATCGTGAGATTTGGAGAAATTTCGCATGTTGTTGGGCAATATTTAGATCCATTTGGATAATTTCCTCATTAAGTGTTTTATTGTAGATTGTTCAATGAACATACATAAAAAATGAATGAGGAAAATCATGGAAAATCTTATTTCTTCTCATATATATATGTAGGAATTGTATTTTTCCAGTCTAGAGTTTTACCTAAATTTAACCGCGTAATTCTATTTCCTCCTATTAATATTTTTTTAACTCGCCAAAACAAGCTTAATTTGAATAAGTTTATTAGATCAGCAGAAATAGGAGTCATTGAGCCATCACGCGCTCTGCGCCTGATAACCACGCGACGAGCGTTCGGAGATAGGAAGTAAGCAACTGATCTGAGAACGGCCAGTTTGACGACACTACGGGGTCTCCCCGATGGCAGTAGGCATAGTAATGTATTTAATCAATGAGGAATTGAAATAACGTAAGTGATTAAGTAATTAATACCAGAGTGGTAATTGTTTTCTCACCTAGCTACGTATTATTAACTCTCATAATGTTCAAACCTCTATCCTGTTTCTATCTGTTTATAATCACCTCTGTAAATAACTCTCTTCATATATGTTTTTCTTTAATAAAATAATTTAGTATTTAAATATCGTTTCCTTCATTGTCATTTTGTGCACACCCCTAGGTGCACGTTGAGTCAATTTTCATTTTCCATGTAGACTGGTTTTGGGTGATACTCTTGAAATTTATTTTCCCAAACCCAGACCATACATATATAATGTACCCATATAGATACAAATCAGAATTTTTTCTCTAAATAGCTTTTAGGCCCAGATAAACTTTCTATCAGCTCGTAAAATATTCTTGCCAACAGCCATAATTTCTAGTTAACCTACACTAATCATTACATAACATCTCTTGCCGTTGAGCTACAGACGATTGATTAGATGTTAATGG